>CABEEJ010001921.1:91335-130296 GCA_901482245.1 Timema douglasi
AAGTTTTGTCTCTCATCCATATTTCACGCTAGTAAAATTTCACTTTTAAGAAAGCTTCACTTACTGACCGGACTATGCATAAAAGCTAGAACATTTATGGACCCATAATCTTTTGGACAAATTTAATAAAAAGAAAGTATTAATAACTATAATTTCTGTAATTTTCAGTGGCGGCTGAAGTATAGGCACTGTGTAACTGCAGCACCCCCTATTTTCACTTGATATTATCGATAACATTTAATATAATGAGTCCTTTTTTCTCTAATTCTTTATTTATTTTTTGTAGTACAATATATATTCCTTAAGCTTAA
Source organism: Timema douglasi (assembly GCA_901482245.1). Taxonomy (NCBI): domain Eukaryota; kingdom Metazoa; phylum Arthropoda; class Insecta; order Phasmatodea; family Timematidae; genus Timema; species Timema douglasi. The sequence continues at coordinate 91,647 of CABEEJ010001921.1, forward strand.
TGTTAGTACTTCAGTAGCCATCCCCCAGTTTATGAAAAATATACAAAAAACATTGTATGGAACTGTGCGCTTCATAGTGCCAGCGACGTGGTGTTTGACTGTTGTGCGCATGGGCACATAGGAGGGGGGTGGGGAGGAAGGCGGGACTGCCAGGTAGAGCGAGCACTGTTGCTCTCGCAGTGCCGGCTTTGGCGTGATGGTGGAAGGAAGTTGTTGTTTTTTACTCAGCGTGGGTTGTGCTTAAAAACCGTGTACCATAATCTTGAATGTTATAAAGTGTAGAAGAGTGTAGAATTATATTATTATTCTGATTCCAACTTTTCTATTCGATTCATTTTTTTTCGGTTCTTTTATTTAACAGAAAGACTAAATGCGCTTGCAGTACTTTCAACGGAGAAAAATTTCTTCAATTGTCATCCAGAGATCAAGGAGGAAATTATTGAACTTTTTGCGCAAATTAAAACAAGAAGAATGGATTTCATTTTTAAATGAATAGATCAAGCTTGAACTGTAACAATTTAAGTTAAAGTAAGTAAAAAGTTTTTTTTTTTGTTAAGATTTTACCAAGTTCCTTAATACATTTGCTTTCTATACATGCTTTTTTCCTTTTACACAATTTTAAAACAAAGGCTTAAAAATGTCTGGAGCAGCACCCCCACTAATTCTAGCTTCGAGCCGTCACTGGTAATTTTATTCTTATTTTTATTATCTACGTCACTGCTAAATAACACGACCAGAGTTAATTAATTCTAACAATGAAGTTTGTTTATTAGAACTCTGGATACATAAATAGATATTATGGCTCACTTTCTCAACACGAATTAATTTACAATGGAGTTTGTTTATTAAAACTCTGGATACATAAATATATATTATAGCTCACTCTCTCAACATGAATTAAATTACATTATGGTTTTATCCGGTGCAATGGGAATGGTTACTCATACACGTTTACTGTCTAGTAGGAATTAGTCTACGTCTAAGTCACTGTTCCGTTAAAATGTTGATCTCGCCCGTTGTAAGGGCGATGGCTAGGCAGTCTAGGAGTTGTAAGTCTATACTCAACAATACCGACTTTTATAATTACAGCAGACTTGAAATTCTTTTGTTTATTCCTATGTATTTGTTGTTAATTTATCGTTATAATAGAATAATAATTAGTTAGGTAATTTTAGTTTGTAAAACTCAAAACCATGGATGACCTTTGGTTGACTCTTCAACGAAATATATATCAACTCAACACAATATTGAACCTGTATAATGTGGCCATCATTGTAGTGGGAGTTGTAGTCCTCCTGGTGGTAACATATTTATGGTTATGGTGGGTATGTGATATTCATCACAGGTTCTCGAAACAGGGCATTGAAAACAAGATAAAAGTTTCCAAAATCAAAAATCGGGACAAAGCAAAGACAGAAGTTTATGTATTGGCAGAATTGGAGAAGAAATTACACCCGATAGAAAAAGAACGAGAAAAAGAAGCCAAATTATTAAATTCAGATATAAAAAGAAAGGCGAAAGCAAAATTAAAGTCACGACTAAAGCAGTTGGCGCGGGCGAAGAAACAAGGAAGGATAGAACAGGAAGCAAAGGAACTTCTAAAGATAAAAGCTGAACTGAGAACAAGAATACGAACAAGACAGATTGATAAGGATATACAAAAGGAAAACGGCAAAGTGGGTAACGGGGTGAAACCGAAGTATCAAAAGAAGACGTGGCAACAAATTAGGGCAGAGCAGGAAAACAAAGAGATGGAAAGTATGAATTTGTCACAGATGGTAAGTAAAAATGCTTGTCGTTCCACTGAATTAAACAGAGAACAATAGGATGTTTTAACGTTTACCACAGCTAGATCCCAAGAAGATATAGAAAAACAAATTGAAACCAACAATGACAAAAGTTTAATAAATTCATCATCCACTTCGGTAGCCACATACTCTATAAGGCATCACTCTCGTGATAGACTAGTCCTTAGCTCAGTTGGTAGAGTAATAGTTTGTTGATTGAAAGATCTTAGGTCTCAATCCCTATATAGGTAATACATTTTTCAACGTTACCATTTGTCTATTGTGTAGAGACTTTCTTGATGAACTGTAAAATAATAAAAGGATATGGTAACTTATGGTTTTGTGACATTAAATTGTACAAATATAAAATCACCTAAATCTTAATTTTTAAATTTTCAAGATTTTTGTTATTTTGTCCGCTCTTTTTTTTATTATTGTGAATTGAAATAAACATTTAAGAAAGTAGAATAAGACTTGCACATTAACCAGAAATAATTAAGTTTCACAGAAAAACAATTTACTGTACAACTGAAGTGTAAAATATTGTGTAGGTGTAAGATATCTGTTTGCACTTAAAATTAATAAGTTTATTGACAATAAAATAATCAGCTTAAAGTCATTTAAATAAATTACCATAAATTTGTATTATGTCTTCTATTATTCAAACTATTTTATAACACGCTAAATAGGTATTGTTTCCTATCTTTGGCCTTTTTTTTTTTTGTTAAGAATTAAAATCCCCTTATTTTATATTTTAGATAAAACTTCCTTATATTTCCAGCAGAATAATCTCAGGTCTGGAGATAAATATATATTCTCTGCTAATTACTGTGTGATTAAATCTGGGGTTTGGTTGTTTGTTCTAGAATTATTTTACTGTAGTCTGTAGGTACCGCTTTGGAAGCATCAACTACATAAGTCTTTGAGGCCTATAGCTTTACTGTGTTATTCCACACTTTAGCTCAGTCAGTAGCGTGTCTATCTACTGAGCTAAGAGTCGCAGGTTCAATTCTCCCTATCGCTGAAAAATTTATCTTTGGTGGAATGGGAATTTCCCCTTTCACACGGAGTGGGGAAAGGGGGAGTTGTGTTTGTTATAGATTTAAATTAGTTTATAAGTAGTGTGCTGATACAGCCAACATGCTATAAAATTGTATCTGACATAATTTTAAAGAGATTAATACCATACACAGAGGAAATAATTAGGGATCATCAGTGTGAATTTCAACATAATAGATCAACAGATCAGATTTGTACTATTTAAAAAATATTAGAAAGTAAGAAAAAAAAGTGAGAATATAACATGACAGTTCATAAAAAAAAGGCCTATTATTCAGTTAAAAGAAATAAATTAAATTAAATTTTAGTTATGTTTGGGTTATTCAAAAAATTTGTCAAGTTATCTGAGGTATATTTGACTAATATGTGTGGCAGGGTATGATTAGTTGAAACAAATAGATGCACTTTTCCATTACTTTTTAATCTAGCCTTATAGTTTGCTATTAAGACATCGCAAGAGAGTAGAGAAGGGTTGACACTAAACATTACAATGCAGCTATTAGGATACACGTATGATTTCAGCTTTGTTGGGCAATAGTAAAGAAAGTGTGGCGAGAAATGCAGACATTTTACCAGAGGCTAGTAAGGAAATATGTTTAGAAGTGAATGCTGAAAAGACTAAGTATATGATCATAAAGAGAACACAGATGTGGACGATATTTTAGAGATTACTGTGAAAAACATATCATTTGACAGGGTTTAAGAGTTTATTTAGGAACAGTTTTAACTAGCAATAACAATATTAGATTGGAAATTAGTTAAAGAATTTAGTTAGTAAATTCATGCTATTATTCGGTAAATAAAGTGTCGACATCTCACCTGGTTTCAAGGAATGTAAAACTCAGAATATACAAAACAATAATTTTACTATTGTTCTCTATGGATGTGAAACATGGTCTCTTATCTTACATGACAAAAACAAATTTAGGATGTTCGAAAAAAAGTTGCTTGGGACGATATTAGCTCCAAAAAGGGATGCTACTGGGAGTGGAGGAGGCTAGATAATGATGATTTACATACCCTGTAATTTATCACAAGACCTTGCTAAGATAATCAATTGTCATAAATTACAGTGGGCAGGACATACAGTGCAAATGGGAGATTCTAGAACCTTGTTCAGGATACTGACTGGCAAGCCCAATGTCAAGAGACCATTGGGAAGTCCTAGACACAGATGGGAGACTAACATTAGAATGAACCTGAAAGAGATATGGTATAGTGAGGTGGATTGGATAGAACTATCTCAAGATAGGGATAATAAAATGAATTAGTACCTAATGACTAAGAAGAGTTTAATAAGACAGTGTAGAAACACTGTACAGTAACGCAAAGTAGTTGATAGTGAAGCCAGCCGACCTGAAAGGATAGTTAGGTTAGGCCTGGATAGAACCACATAATATGAAGACATATTTAAGAAACAAAAAAATAAAAACTGTGGAAGTGTGAAGAAGTGAGAATTGGGAAGTGTAAAGAGTTTAAGAAGAAAAGAAATGAGTGAAGTGTATTTGTCTATATCTAGGCCTAACCTAATTTTCTTTCAGGATAGAGTGAGTACTTTTGTAAGTGCAGCAAAGAACATTCAAGATCCTAATGCCATAGAGTAAGTAAGCTGATAAGGTCAGCTGGTTCAGAAAGTGCTTGTTAAATATCTCAAATAACTTTCATTAAAAATTTAAACAAGCTATTAACATGTTATGAAATCTAAAATGCCATTTTAAGTACCCACTACCCAGGCTGCTTAAAAATTAGTGACTTTTTGAAGACTTTTTTTGACTTCAAAATTCCTTTGGTAAACAGTTGAACATTATATGATACACTCACATGCAACATTAAACCTCAACTAGATGGTGAACGTTAACTTTGTCCTTGGTATCACGGTAAAAACAATAAGGCAGATTACGGCTAGTGCATGGCATCATGGGTGGTGGGTGGCTCGATGTTCGATGGAAATTTAAAAAAATATATTTTTGTGACTTTATGGCCAGAAAATTGAAAATTCGTGACTTTTCAAGGACTTTCATGACCTATTTTGCAATTAGTAACTTTTTTGTGACTTTTGTGACCCAGTAACCACCCTATTTTTATTTTGTCTAGTCAATATTGGTCATCCTCATATAAGATTGATTATTCCTAAACATTTTAAGTGTTTCTTTTAGGTACTAACTCTAGGACAGACCCGGTCATGTTGACCGGTAGCTCTGTACAACTCCTTTTAAAATACAATATGTCATTAATGTTTGTTTTACACAATGCATCTATATCTTCCAAATTTTAATTAAATCTTGTCCCCCGAAAAATAAGGCGTTTAGCACCTTTTTATATATAAAGTAACCAGTCTTTCTTACCTAGAAAGATAGTGAGCAGTCAATTTGACTGGCGATGCCTATTACTTGTTAAATCTCAAAGCTCAAGGTTTTTTTAAAAAAATATTCTTCCTTTATAAGAAATGATTACGGCATTTTTGTATCTATTACTTCCTAACTTTTGCTCATTTTACTATTTTCAACCAATATTTGTGCATTGCAAGAAGATTGTGTATGGCCCAAGTACAAATGTGTATTACACTAAATGATAGGCATGTGCAAAGCTTCGAAATATTGAAGTCAAAGGACATCTCTCCTTCGCTTTAACACCTACAATAACCTTTAAATTTCCAAAAAATTTCGAAGTAAAGGTAAAACTTTGATAAACCACTAACTGATTTGATCTATCTCACTAAATACTACATATTTCAAGATATGGTAATTTTAGAACCAATACTAAACATTATTTTACCTATGGACTAGTAATTAAATAACAACAGCCATAACATAAGCAAAGCAAAGGTGCTAAGATTGAAAATATCTTTTAGTCAGCATCACCAACATTATTTTATAAAAATAAAAATACTTATCAAGTTGTAGCACCATGGTATATTATCATATATACACCTTATAGTTGTGCTATAGTCCCTGGTTATTGCCAAGGTTTAGTTAGTTCTTGATATTTTACCGCTTTAGTATTCTAGATGAAAAATGTATAGGTTCATTTTTGATACAGAAGTTTTTTTTAACAAAAATCCTATCTTCGACTTTGATTTTACTTCGTATATTTTAATCTTCAACTCACATTTAAAAGTGACCTTCACACACCCCTACTGAATGCTTTGACAAAAATAATGTATGAATGTGGTATTGTACATTATTATTATTATTATTATTAGCACCGCGTCTTACTACCCGTTCGGGTTATACGCACTTACGCTAATGTGTAATGGTAGGGTGATTGTGAGATGAAATGGAGGACCTACAGTTTAACGTGGAATCCGAACCACGGTGGAGGCCTGGCATTCCCCACATTCACAAGATGTCTTGTCAGAGGTGAAGGAAGGGTTTGGTAATCAGATAAATCTGTGCCGGGACCGAGGACTGAACCCCGGCCGCCAGCACAGAAGTCTGATACCTTACCCCTAGACCGCCAGGTCACCATTGGTATTGTACACAAACTTATTGGTATCAAGTTCTATTTCTGTTGTGTTAGGGGTTGGGCTTGTCCCAGACAGGTGCAATTTTGTCTCCTGTTTATATATTTTACAATGCCATGTGTTTGGATATAATTTTTTATATAAACCATATACAATGGAGAACAAATTTCCCAGATAGTGATTTTCATATAAATGTGTGCATTGTGTCCACCATATTGGGTCTGCCATCTTTGCTTTTTTAACTTTGGCTATATTTTTTATAAAGGTGTCCATACCAAATTTCAGCTTTTTAGGGCATTGGTAAATTTGGGTAAGAACCCTGGAAGGAAAGAGGTTGACAAGATTTTATGTGTGTGTATATTTTTTTTTATTTAACATTTCATAAATTCATGATGGCTTATTTCATTTTTGAGCTTTAATTTGATAAAAGTAAAAGCTAAAAACATGTACCTTACGGTAAAAAATAGTTTATTTCGAAAAATATGATATAGTCCCGTAACTGTAACAAATAAAAGTTATACCAGTCAAATCGGCCAGCAAACCGTCCTCTAGGTAGACAGTTAAGTCTTGCCCTAGTGTTAAATTAAGCAATAATATTAGCAAAGTTTTTCATTGCAAGGACAAAAATGCAGATATCTACATCCTGTGGTCTATCCATGTGAGTATTTATAATAATAATAATATTTAGCACCGTGTTTTACAACCCGTTCGGGTTATACGCTTTAAGTACTAATTACGCTAATGGAATAGGAATTGGGAAGGTTGAATTAGAGGAAGTGAACCAGCATTTGCGCGGAGGGAGAGTGGAAAACCATTTAGGAAAAACCACCCCAGTTCACCTGACCAAGATTCGAACCTCAATCTCCCCATCCTCAGCGGTCAAGCTCAACACAACAAGCGCATTAGCCAACTACGCCATCGAGGCGGATGAGTATTTATAACTTTTTTGAATTATTTAATGGTCATCAAAATTGTGAGTTGCCATTCAAATAAACTTCAACACCTGTTCCTGAAATAAAGTTATCCAAGTGTATTTAACACTTAAAATCTGTATTTTATCTTATCATTCACCTTCTTTTATAGATATAAAAGTGGAACTGTTTTAGTGGATCATAGGGTGGATTAAATCACACAAAACAAAGCTACACTTTTGAGGATAGATTTATTTAACATAATATATATAAGTGAGCAAACATTTTGTTCCACTAGATTCCAGTTAATCTATTCTCACCAACATAAGTAAATGATTTGAAACCCTTACCAATACAAACGATTCGTATCGATTACAATATTATTTTGGCAGAATGAACAACTACAAAATATACTTTTGTTTGAAACATTAAAATTAAATTTCACAGATAAGATATTATAGTTTTTGTGTACTTTAAATAATATATTTACAGTTCTAGATCAGGGTGCTAATTATTGTTATGTTGATTATTATGTTAAAATTTGAACCCAAATTTCATAAATACCAGTTGATTTACTATCTAACACTTATAGCTGTACAAAAAGTTTATGCCCTTTTATCTTATAAAATAAATTATACTATTTTTCAAATATTAGGTTAAACAAGAGTGAAACGTGTATGATATTGTACTGCTATGTAAAATTATCACACAAAAATGACGCAATCAAATTTCTTTGAGTTGGTGTTAAAATAATTCTAGTGTTAGGGCCAGTTTCATGCCGGGTACACCTATAGTGCGGTGCTACACTATATACAGGACAACACCTAACAAGGAACTGGCCCATTCTATTCGAGTTCAGGTTGGTGTCGTCTTGCCTTTAGTAGTGGCGCACTTGAGGTGTACTCAGTCTGACTATGACATTTACTTGTTCTTATCAGCAAAATATGTAAGTAATTTCAATTTTTGAGTGTAATTTAACACAAAATATGTTTCAACATTAGTAAAAAATTAAGTTTTTCATGAGAAAAGATATTTTAAAAATTCAATAAAACTATTTTAGTTGTAGAATATCAATAATTCAGGTTTGGCATGTGATAAACACTTATCATTTATTTAATTAATACAATAATTCTGAGTTTTAGCACAGTATTTATATACTATTCCAAGCCAATGACAATTTTAGAACTGAGTCACTTTTTAAAACCTTCATACAATGAGCAAATTACTAAAAAGTCACATCACTTCAAATTTTAATCATGGCTGGAAAAAGTGGTACAGTATGCTTTGTTGCCAAAACTATTCCCATTTTAAAATACTCATTCCAAAACATCAGTACTTAAAGAATTAATACAATAGAAACCTCTTTTCACTTTAAGAGGTAACATAATTGTATTATATTTTGAATAAGGTACAGAAAAGGTGAATTTGTTTATGCTCAGATAAACTGTCTGTCATGAGAATGTGTTTTTAAATCATGTTAAGCTGGCGAGACTGATTTTTTGTTTGTTTTGTTACCAAGGAGATTAATGTTATTATTATTGTAGACTTGTTTTTGTATGTGGAAAATATAGTTAAATAAACCAGTAAGATGGACTTATGTCTTTAGTAATTATTGGCCCTCCAAAACAAACAAAACAGTTTATGTTTATATCCACCTTTCCTGTATATTCTTCCAAACATAATACTAACCAAGAATTTGAAATGTACTCCCAGTTTTGAAAACTAGTTTCTAATGTTATTTAAAATACTTTTCACCCTCACATTAGGCCCTAATGGGACAATTCAACCCAGTAATGTACTTAATGTACTTTCAATAACTTCACATAGCATATAGTTAGTGATTCTAAAAGAGAAAATGAAGTATGTGCATAGATGGATAGGGATATTTTTTTATTTTAGCTCAACAGCATTGACCCAGTACATTTCGCCTTGAATTTAAATCACTGATTATTAATTTGATTCAATCTGATAAAATAATAATGTATTGTGATAGTGATCACTTGGGCTGGATGCACACTGCAGCAGACATTGTGTGTAAAAACATGATGGAACAAAATATGATCAAAAAAAAATTCTCATATTTTCTATATTCATCAAGATGGAGGAAAGTGATAAAGTAGTTTCGTTGTTGTGGTAGTCCTTTAGATTAAAAAAACTCAGCAGTAGGTAGGCCTATTATGTTGCTACTAGGTGACGCATGTGTGATACAAAATGTTTCATGAAAATGGGAGCGAGGTAGACGGTTGATTTGTGTAAACGTGTTATCTTGTGTTAAAGTTTTGTTCAAACATGTCCCATACAGTGTGCACCTGCTCCATTTAGAAACAAACAATCAAGAGAGCTTCACACATAACAGAAATGTGTGTTGTTCCATCGTGTGATAACACAATGTTCAATGCAGTGTGCAACCAGACTCTTAGACAATGCAGAGATACAAATGTTGGATGCTTATGATTTTTATCCTCCACGTTTACTATCAACTAGTACTCAAAATATCAAAGTGAAATTAAACTAAGCATATTTAAGAATAAAGCTTTAAACAAATGCCAACATAAAAAATAATGCTTTGCTCATTATCTGCCATTTTAACATCAAAAGGCAATACTAATAAACTTAAAAGAAAATAAAGAAATCGAGCAATGATTATTTTTAAAAACCTATAAAAAATACTTCTTATAATATGTAGTCTCTGTTTACCTTGAAATATAGTAGTAAGATTACCTTGCTTGGTTCCATTATGGCAAAGCTTAGAAAATAGGGCCATAGTGTAATCAGTCAAGGTAAGAATGTAACCTTTCTGGGTAAACAAAGAGTTACTTTCACTTTTCAATATATGAAGAAAGGAAAAAGTACCATTTAAGGTGAGATGTGAGGGAATGCAGATTAGATACAGAATTTTGCAGAGTTTTTTTTAACAATAAAACATTATATGATCAAAATAAATAAAATATTTCTTCAGTGGATACATAAGAGTTTTTGAATCTCTCTCATGGGCATTTTGTAAATTTACCCAGGATTTTTTTTTCTCTTAATTTTAAAAACCTTCTGGTTAAATTCCACTATATACATGACATATTATTCAACTACTATACATATAAAATTAAGCTAAACGTTTCTAGTGAAGAAATGCAAAAATTCAAACTTTAACTTGTATTCTCTTCCATCTCACCTTAAATGGTAACAAAAAGAAAGCTAATTAATTTGTAGTATTTATTTAAGAGTGTGGATTCATGTAATTAAAATAAATAGATTATAGGTAAGAATTTGTGAAGCTTTCTGACTTGAAAAAAGGGTATTTATATATATGTTCAATAACAAAAAAACATGTACAATTGCGTTACATTATAAATGAACACAGCCTTAACATAATTTAAATACAAACCTTAAACTATCTTAACATCACCATGCTTTGTTTGTTATCCTAGGGGAAATTTCTTTGTTCTGTAATAATAGCGAACAGATTACAAACACTGTGACATATTTCTGGAAGGGAGAATAATTTCAACAAGTTCAAAACAACATTCATAGATCTATGTTATAACTAATGGAATACACAAATAACTTTATTTGACATCACATAACAAGTTAATTACCAGAATAGATAGCCAAGCTTAATTTTACCATCATCTACACTCGATTGCAATTAGCAAAAAGAAACAGTCAACTTTAATATATAGATTTGACACAAATTATTTTACTGAAACAGACTGCGCACATTGCTAATAAAGCACTAATAAAGAAGAAGAAAAATTGTAGCTAAAAAAACCTGAGCGCATGGCAATTTTTGTGACCCGATTGCTGTGACTTACTTGGACGTCAGTATGCAAAGCCTTGTTGTATGCAAGGGGGTAGTCATGATGTGCAAGTACACAGCCTATCAACAAGAACTTGTTCACTAAAGTGAGAAACTTGGGGTCACCCATAAAAATAGCATGGTCTTAGGTTGTAGCAGCCTGATTTTTCAGCCGAGTTATGAATACGTTGAGTACAGTAAATTCTGGCTGGGTTTCAATCCCAGCTGACAGTTAAATCTCTAAATTAAAACCAGTTAATTTCCTTAAAATTGGTATTTCTTAATCTTGTTTCCATAATATATTAATGATATGATCAGGTTAATGATAAGACAGTACTGGCAATAGAAAGTAGTAATATTGAAAATAGGTTTAAAAAGAAGGGTGGAGTGGGGGATAGTTTATGATAAACTATGGAGCTTATTTTATGTAAAAGAATAAGAGAAAGAAGTCATTGTTATCAATTTGATTTTTATAGTCCTTTTACATCATGCCCCTTTTCGCAGGTGGGCTGCCACATTTTTTCACCTTTTAGAAGTTTATATTTGTGTTCTCCTCTTCTTTATTTCTTTTATATAGATCATTTTAGCAATTTGGCCTCATTATCATTAGTGACATTCATTTTTGCTGGGCTATTATAGGTGGGCTATTGAAAGGTATAGCACTTTCTTCAAACTTGTAATAATCAACATTAATATATCATACATTAAGATCACCAGAGAGTAAGTTTATCGTACTAGGCAATTATATTATAAGAAAAAATTTAATTCATATGTTTATGCCAATTAAATTGTTTACTTATTCTTCTTTCAGTTGCATCTAACTAAAGTAACTTTATGAGAAAATAAACTTAGTATCCGACACATTAATAAATAAATAATAAAGGTCTCAAATAGCACAATAATTTTAGACATTTCATTGCAAAGTCGCAAAACATAATAAATATGGCAATATTCACTTGAATCAATGAGGGATATGACTATAGTTGGTCCTTAATGCTAACATTAAAATCTTTATCCGGACTAAATAGTAAATACATTTATAATAAGTTGCCTTATATTATTTTACTAATATCAAGTTTACTAATCAATTTAATATTCCAGTCGCTATCTTATGAAATAAATATTTAATTCAGACTAATATTAATTTAAGGGGTGTGAAAAACTTTGACACCAATAATCACCTTTACAGCTTTTAAAACATCTTGAAGTAAGCTAAGAACTAAAGACAAATATCAAAAGGTTTTAAAGACAAACACATTAATTGAATGGGAATGGGAAATTTTTGTTCGTTTGTATCATTTATAAATGTTGGTTAATAATTTCTAACCAAATTTACTGCACAGTAGTTAGCTTGATTTGTCTGAAATAAAGTGTTTTATTCGGGTGTTTACAAAGAACAAATATCAACTGTCAGTCATTTTGTCTAGGGCTTTAACAAGTTTTAAAAAAATGTTGATTTTCCTTTATTCATAAAATAAAAAAAATAAAAAAATACATGCTGTGTTAACACATATTAATTTAGTAAGTGTTGATCTTCATCTCAACAAACTTTAATAAAGCCGAATACATTTATAATCTAAAAACATTCAAGCTAAACAAAACTAATCTTTGACTTTGCATTTTTCACGTTTAAGCTTTGACTATGCTTCACTTGTGGAAAAGTGATTCTTCCCACACCCTTAATTAATTTTATGGGTAAAATGTGTTGGCACAAATAGTTACCACAAGTAAATGCTAAATTTAAGACTTAGGCCTAATGTTCCAATGATAATGATGTAATGGATTTACATTTAACCTACATATTTTAAAATATGTTGACTTTCGATGAGTACACTTTGTTTTAAATATATTAATCCAGGATTGTTTGTTTGGCAACAGATTATTTCTACCTATATTAAAATAAAATAGAATTGTGATAGTGAATGTTCCTAAAATGAAAAGTCGTTAAATTTTGTACATATTGCAAATTAGAAAAATAAGTGTTTTAATTAAACAAATGGATAAATGTTTTTTTAACTGTCAAGCCTTAATTGCAATAATTAATGCTATACAAAGTGGAAAAAAGCCAATTCACCACAAGTGTGAAAGGTTTCCAACTTGTGTTTTATTTCGAAATGTAAGCTGACACCTAGCTTCGAAAATTAAACTTACCATGCTAATAATTTTATCTTTGAGCTATCTAGGATAGCTTTGTTCTCAAAGTCAATCCTCACACTAGTTCAAAGATATTTTGAGAAAAGTGATTTCTCGACAACTACTTTTAACAACAATTAACGGCAATTCATCATATAATGTTCAAACAATTCGTCGTGAATTATATTTCCCGGGCCGCAGCGATACTTAAAGTGAAACTATCGTAAAATTAAAATGTTATATTCTAATTTTTAAACATATAGTTTTAGACCTTTCTCATTAATATGTATATATTATATATCTTTCATAAATATTGTAGAAAGAGATTACACACAATTCATTGATTACAAAACCAGAACAAAAATATCTCATATATATCAATGAAGTGAACACACTAATACACGATGAAACAATTTCGCTCTATACATACACACGCCACATGTTCGACACACAAACAAATACAATAAATTATAAGACAACGCTCTTTCAACAAACGACAAGCCGTCAGACATTACTGTCGAACCCTGGGGGCCCTGTAAAACTGAAAGGTTGAGCGTTGTTGACCAGTGAAGACTGCATGTTCGTCGAGGAAACTGACGTCTGAGAGGGCGATGTGAAAACTGCTGCGTTGGTGCGCATTTCTTCTGGAGAGGCCCTGTGCCACAAACAGAAAATTAAATCATATTTTGTCCACATAAATACAGTATGTATGGATTACATAATAAATGCAAAAACCTGCTGATATATACATTACATATGAATATGTTAATCTTTCAACTAGTCTCACACAATATCCACGCATGCTTTTATGACAGTACAATGAACATCATAAAAATCTTGATTTGTGGTAAATAAAATGATTGGATTTTGCTAAATAAAAATCTACTCTCTCCATGGATAAAAAAAAAATACAAATTATTAAATTCTAATTCTCTAACTTTGTTCACCATTTGGCTGTTATAATAGGCATTTCAAACACAAATTATTTTTCTTTACCGATGGTCTGATGGTGGGTAGTATTTTTTCTCTAGGCTGGAAACTTTTATTTGTTATAGGAATATTACCCTCATTTACTAAGTAAAATTTTGTAAAAGCATATCTCAAATATTTTGGCGTTTCTTAACATAGTATCTACATAAAAGAATCTTAGAATTCCCAAATACTTAAGGATATTTGCGAATCAATGATTCAAAATTATTCCAGATTCAAAAATGTACAATTATTTTAAAAAGAAAAATGAATATATATAGATGGTACAACGAAATGACCAATGCTTTCTCATATAGTTTGTTATAGTTTGTGACATAACTGCCCTAATTTTTGTATTTATATTTAGAAAAACAAACTTAGATTATTATTTACCAAACACTCCTAAGCTAGGTACCCATTTTGAACAAAAACAAAGTCATTTTCAACAAATTTAAAATGCTAAAGAATTAAGTCATCAACCCCTTAAACAAATTCTCCTTACCCCTTCCCCCTGTCCCCGCCACAATTTTTTTTTGTCATGTCTAATACTCCCAAAGTATCCATTTTGAAGAAAGTCACTAGACATTTAAAAAAAAAATACAAAAATTAGTATTATTACATTAAATAGTAAACATTACCCTTAATTTCAGGGGTAGAATTAAAATCACAAAACATTCCAAGGTGTGAAAATACAAAATTTAAATATCCTGCATGAATAAAATTAGAGATGGTTTGAATCCACTATTATACAAATCTAAATCCAAATCTCAAATTTACCTTGAAATCCTGAATCTCGAATCTGAATCATGAAAAAAATATGAACATAAGAGGAAATAAAAATTTAATAGAATAATAGAAAATATGAATAGTAACTAAATGTTAACATTCTTTCTTATAATCCATTCATTATAATATTCATAGATTCGGTTAAGTGTTAAATGACTGATCTGGGTCCTTGTTGTTGAGTTCATCCCATAATAATTATAATTGGTTGGTTCTGAACCAACAATAAGCATAATTAAAGCTCTAAAACCAATTTTAAATGGAAAATTGAGAAAAAAGGTATCTTTTTTTTATAAGGATTTGGGTCTTTAATCTGATATTTTCTTGAATTCTTTAATCTCAAATATCTTTGAGAATGGGAGAGATTTGAGGGATTCAAGGGTCCCATCCATAAACAAAAACCATCAAATTGTTTCGGCTCTAGCTCCAGGGTCAGACAGAGAGATATATAATTTAAAGACCCACTCTTTTGATTTCCGGGTACATGAAAACGTTAAGATTCATCCTTATCCCGAAAGTAGAAGATCATCACAATTATCACTACAAGATAAAGTGAAAAACCATTTCATTGTGGGGTAGTTAACCTCTTAAGCTTACCATGTTTTCTAAGATACGAATTTGAATTCAAGATTTAGGGGTTAAATTAGGAGTCAAATCCAAGAAAGAATAGATAGACCCATTGTTAAATTAAAAATATTCAATTTTAAGACACAAAACATGAATTGGTAAACAATTTTTTAAATATTTCACAATCTTTAAGACTCAATTTTAATACTAAAGGGATTGTGCAACACAGAATGTGACAAACAACTTGTAAAACATAATTTACTTTTTAACAAGTTACAGAGAAAACACTACAAGCCAAATGCAAGTCAAAAGGAAGAGCGGAGTTAATATACTAAAGTGCTGGGGTGGGTAAAAGAGAGGGAGTGGGGGCATGCGGCAAGTCATGCAACACAGTTACGGTATGGTTAAGAGGGTGTTAGAAACCTCGTGTGTGTTAGCAAAAAGCCTAAGTGGGGCGCCAAACATCAGGGTCCTCCATGAGTGTGGTGTGGTGGTCAGCCTGGGGTGTCGTGGCAGGGGGAGACGCCATGGCTGCCATGTCCTGACGGGACCCTCTGATAAACATAGTAACACTTGACAACACAAACACTCTTACCCATCACCTTGTTAGTTACACTGCTATTAATATACACACCTGATAGTATCTAAACAAAATTAATTACAGTTGGCACACACATTATTTAGTATTCACAAAATATATTGTTAAAAAAGAACAACTTATTAGGTTTTAAAGCTGTAATCTTTAGTGGTTTTAATTAAATTAGATATGAGTTAAAATCATGTGCAAAAACAGAGAGAAAAAGTGAGAATGAATTTAAGAAATAAATGTTCAAATAAATCCAGTTATCAAAATTAAGAAATAAAGCAGTTGTGAACGATTTCTTTTCAATTTGTTTAAAATCAAGAAACCCAACTTAGCACCAAAATTAGAATGACCAGATAGCCGTAATTCTTAGTGCAAACATTGTAGGACCCATAAATTGTGGAGCTAAGTGATGTGGTCATCCTTAAAACTGTATCAAATAATTAATAAATGGCTGAATAATGTAAGAATAAATTGTTTTCTGCTGATTAAACTTTTTCTATTCAATATGGGAATGCTACCAAATGAGAATTTTAAACAAGTCATTTCTAAGAATGAAAATTCCAAACACATCAAATGATTTTGGTGTGATTTGATTTTGTATTAAAGCTGTTTATTAAAGAGTCTGCACAATTATTTCATTCAATAGATAATAATTTATGGAATATCGATTTTTAGGATCTTATTTTATATTCCTTATCCCCTTCCCACCTAAAACCCATGCCAAGAACCCATCTTGACCTTTTTTAGTAATTTGATTAAGTTTTTATGTCAAAATAAAATGTTTGCAACAAAATCATTATTTAAAATAAATGTTTTTTGTGTTTTTAAAAACCGCTTGTGGGTTGTTCCTGTCGCACAAAGCTTGTTTCAGAATTGAAATATGTCTGGAAATCGTTAGCAAATAAGAAAGAAGGTCAATTCCAGGCAGGTATTTTTTTTAAAAGTGTGCTTTATGATTTAGAAAGTATTGCAGATAAAAATCAAAACCAATCCTGTAGAGTAAAGTTGATAGTGGTTATCAAGTTAAATTACAAACTTACTTTCTTCCAAGTGACATCATTCCATATATTACACCTGTTGTAAAGATTAGGCCACTTCCAAAAATGCTACCTAGCCCAGGGCAAAGGATAACAGCTGGCAAAGCAATCCTGTCAAACAAAATAATTCAACATAATAAATTATACCAATAAAAATGAGAACATAAATGAAACAAAATTAGAATACAAAGTTTTACTGGAAAACATTATTTTAGTGCTGCAAAAAAAAACTTACATTTAAGTCGATATGTGAAAATTTGAAAAATTACAATGCACAACCAAGAAAAGATAGAACCAAAAAATCTTCATTTTTGAGTAAATAAAATTATTTTAAAACAAAGCTTATGCATTTATCTTTAGTTATTAATATAATATGTTGTAATTAGGAGGGTAGCTTAGAGTAAATGCATAATTACTACCATGGAGAGAGGATGGAAGAACCTATCACATCACCACCAATTCGGCCCATTTCAAGCTTGACACTTTATAGTGTGGATATTTAGAAACTAAAATAATGTTCATGCACTAAATATTAAATAATCCTGACCCTAACATGAGTAAACAAAAAAAAAACTAAATGAATAAATATAATTTTGAAACAAAAAACCTAAAAACAAATTTAAATTCTTGGTGACTTACGCAACATAGAAAGCTGCACGATTCCAGTATGGTCGCTTTTCAACCCAATCACTTATATTTTGGACGAAATCAATAAATAAACAGCAGCATGGAGCTTCTATTACAATAACTAAAAAACCTGCCATCCTGAAATAAATATAACAAATAAGAATAAATTAAATATTAGTTCACATTTTCCCAAACACAAAGAGAGGAAAACTATAAAATAAATTCTATATTATAATAGTAATTATTTTACCAAACTAATGGGTGGATTCATAAGACGTTTAAAATAGGTTTGTATAAAATAAAGACAACTTTCGAAGCTTCAAAACCATTTTAAAAAAACCTAGCATGTATGAAATAAAATGCATTTAGTATGTTGTATCAGTTATTAAATAAATACAAACAAATTGTATAAAAGTGTAAAAAGCACAATTTTTAAGAATTTTAAAAAGCACTAATAGATTTGTTTGCATCGTGTCTTACTAACTGTTCAGGTTATATACATATGTACTAATTATGTTAATGAGTTAAGGATAAGGAAAGTTGAATTTAAGAGTGTACCCACATTTGGATGCAGGGAGTGTGAAAAACAATTTTGGGAAAAAACACCCTTAATACACCCAACCAGGATTCAAACCTCACTCTCCCTGACAACAACAGTATAGTCTAACACAAGAGTGATATCTTAGACCATGTAGCCAGAAGCAGGTCAAATAGAATTTTAAAAAACATCAACAAAAATTCATAAATATTCAAGATTTTGTAAATAATTAATTAAAAACACATTATATTTGTGCCCATTTACTACAATCCTATCATTTTTTTATTTAATGACATAATATAACAACTCTAAATTATCTTACAGTTATTGTTGTTGTTGTGACCCTATTGTTGGTTGAGATCTAAATCGGCTACAGGAAAAAAGTTAACTTTTATTTAAGGATGAAGAATAAAATTTAAGATTAGATTTAGACTAAGGGGGCCTACATTTTACTGTGTATATTTATTAATATCAATTCAAAATCGTTTAAAACAGGTTTCTTAAGGAACGTGCCTGAAATTGCAATTTATTTTTAAGTAGCTATCTAAATATTAGGCAGCCCAAGACTACTAGAGCCAAATTATAGCGTGGATACATCATAGCTAACCTTATGTTTGAATGCAGTCCTTTCACTATAATATTTTCCAAATACCACACTTTTTACAGTGTTGTCATGTTTGTTTTGCATGATTATTTGAGTAAATCTATTGCCAGGTGATCAGAGGTTTTGATGCCTAATTAACTTTGTTGTAAGTTTGAAACCCACATTTTTATTAATCTTATTACTCTATAAATTAATCATACATATTGTATCACAATCCCATTTCCATAAGCCCTGGAAGATTTAATTAGTAAAACTTCTCCATAAAAGAATTTGATTTTAAATTTTAGTATTATTATTAGCACCGCGTCTTACTACCCGTTCGGGTTATACGCACTTACGCTAATGTGTAATGGTAGGGTGATAATGAGATGAAATGGAGGACCTACAGTTTAACGTGGAATCCGAACCACGGTGGAGGCCTGGCATTCCCCACATTCACCAGATGTCTTGTCAGAGGTGAAGGAAGGGTTTGGTAATCAGATAAATCTGTGCCGGGACCGAGGATTGAAACCCGGACCCCAGCACAGAAGTCCGACACCTTACCTCTAGACCACCAGGTCACCTAAATTTTAGTACCTTCGGTCAGTAAAACTCACTTGTTGGTTCACACCATGAATCTTTTGTTTTTTTAATGTATTTTTCATACACACTTTATAAATATATTAACACATCTTATGAAAAACTGTACAAATACAAATTAAAGGTGAATTACAAACTTAGATATATTCAATGAATAAAATTAAAATTTCTTCATGACAAAAATACCATATCTTCACTGTGGACAAAGCTGACTAAATTTTTACAAAACTACACACTTAATGTTTTTGTATCCTTTATGTTTACTTTTAATTTCAGTAGAGCGTATAGCCCGAACGGGTAGTAAGACGCAGTGCTAAATATTATTAATTTCAGTAGATCCAATAAAAATAGTGCAAAAATAACACTTTAAAAAAAATGCTATATTCTTCAAGATAAAATATAGCAAATTCCAAAAGGAACAAGAAAAACAACTTAGGGCCAAAAATTCTTAGCATTTAACACAATGTTGGGGTGTTTAAAGAGTAATTGGTAACAATGTAGCCAATGTTTAGTTAGTTTTTCAATAGTAAAACTTTATCACATCTTCAAAAGTACAAGTTCAATGAGAACAATTTTATAGACAACTAGTTTGAATGTGGATTAAAATCTTTTGACAAGTATGATGAACCATTGCTGTGATGATAGAATAGTTATTTGGTCAATTATTATTATTAGCCCCGCGTCTTACTACCCGTTCGGGTTATACGCACTTACGCTAATGTGTAATGGTAGGGTGATTGTGAGATGAAATGAAGGACCTACAGTTTAACGTGGAATCCGAACCACGGTGGAGACCTGGCATTCCTCACATTCACAAGATGTCTTGTCAGAGGTGAAGGAAGGGTTTGGTAATCAGATAAATCTTTGCCGGGACCGAGGATTGAACCCCGGCCGCCAGCATAGAAGTCTGACACCTTACCCCTAGACCGCCAGGTCACCCCAATATTTGGTCAATTGAAAGGTGTAATCCGATTAGTTTTAATGAAGCTCCAATAAGCAATAAATATTTCACTTTCAAAACTATGTGTTTTATTTTCTAGAAGGTGTTTCTTTTGATAAAACTTAGGAATTAATTTAGCTTAAATCACCACACATCCAACCATGGTGCTAATAATTGTGGTATCTTGGTATAATTTGTTCATGGTAACTTTATCTTTTTTTGACAGTTAAGAGTTAATTTAATTTTTATTTTAAACCTATGTATTCATTCATCTTATTGCTCTGGTTCATTACTTTAAAAAAAATACAATTTACCAAGAATAGATAATCCCCCTCTTCAATGGCTGCATGGTCTAACACGCTACTCTTGCAGTAGACTAGACTGCTGATGACAAGGGGGTCAATGTTCGAATCTCGGTCAGGTGTAATGAAGGTGGTTTATACAAAATGGTTTTTCACTCTTCCTCCATGCAAATGTGGGTACACTTAATCTATATGATGTACATCTAAGACAGAGGTTAACTTAATATATATATCAGTGCCGCGCCTTACTACTTGTTCAGGTTTATGCCCATGTGCTAGTTACACTAATGGGGTAGGGATTAGGAAGGTTAAATTTAGATAAAATGTACCCACATTTGTATGGGGAGGGGGGGAGAGAGAGAGTGAAAAACTATTTCGAGGAAAACACCACTCAGTTTACCTGACCTGAAGCGAACCACAATCTCCTCGTCATCGGCAGTCTGGTCTATTGTGAGAGCGACACCTTAGACCGTGTGGCCACTGAAGCATATACCTTTACATGGTGTCTACTCAACTTGACCAATGAAATTCTCGACTTTTTCCCTGATTTCCCCTGATCATTTCCTGAAATTCCCGACTAAAAAGTATGTCACATACTTCTAACTTCCCCCCTCCCACCTCATTTTTCTACTAATATTTTTTATTAATAATAAATTTTAAAATTTAAATAAACATTTTTTTGAAATATGTATTAACATTGTTTAATAGGAATTATAAAATATATTACACAGCTTATTTACTGATTTAATGATCATTATATTTCATATTTTGAGTAAAACAACATTTTCCTGGATTTTTGTTGTTATTTACCAAATTCCCGACTAATTCCCGTTTTTTCCAGATCATTTCAAATTCGCGGCTAATTCCCGTTTTCCCTGATTTTCCCGAATGGTAGACACTCTGCTTTATAGCCCCAGGGCTGGGCAAAATTATGTTAAAAATCCTTAAAAGATCATTTCTTCCAGTTTTATACAACAGAGAATAATATTTTTAGCTGTGAGGCTAATCCATTAAGCACAGATAAAATAGTCAAGTGATAACTTACATTTGCCACATCCCACTGATAAGACAATTCACATCGCCAAGCATAATACCTATGCAGTTCCATACTCCTAACGCAATTGCAACTGAAACAAACACAATTTATTTAACAACAGATGTAAGCTAAAAAAAACCGTGGCAGCAGAACCTTATTTGAGAAGAGAGAGGAGCAAAAAGATACAGGATTGTGAAGGGCTTAGGCCACCAAACCAAAGCCCCTCACCCTCCTCCCAACCAGTACATGATTTTAAAATTGGATGCCTCTATTGGGTGGTCCTCCTTAGTAAATATTTTGAAAAATTGACTTCTTCCCCTAAAGCTTTTAAAGTGGTATTACAACTTAAAAAAAAAATTAAACTCCTCTAAAAACCCTTTGGAGTTTAATCCGATCGGTTGGAATGAGGTATCTAAGAAATGTATATGGAAAAATTTGTATGGACAGAGAGTAATGAATGAATGGGTGCTGAAGGAGTATGGTTTGAAAGGGAATCAAATAGGTCAATGTGAAAGAAGTAACTTATGGTGTAGGTGAGCTGGCGGTCTAGGGGTAATGTGTTAAATTGTAGGACCTCCATTTCATCTCACAATCACCCTACCATTACACATTAGCGTAAGTGCATATAACCTGAATGGGTAGTAAGCCGCGATGCTAATAATAATAATAATAAAACTTATGGTGGTTTGGACATGTTGAAAGGATGAATGAAAAGGAAGGGGTAGGTAAGTAAGATGTGGCTAAATGTTTTAGGTGAATGTGTGACAAAGAGAAACATTTAGAATTTAAAGGATAAAAGAGCATTTATGACTGTGTATGGATGTTGTTGAAACGAAGGAAGTATGTAACGATAGGGAAGTGTGGAAAAGTTAGTGAGGATGGATTAAATATGGTGTGTGTGTGTGTGTGTGTGTGTGCGCGCGCACACACACGCTTTTTTTCAGCTTCATGCTAGAGAATATCCGAGAGGTGTAAATTGTTTCGGGGGAGTGAGTGACCCTTACTTAATCCCCTGCCAGTTTCACCAACACTGTATCTAAGTGAAACATGTTAAAATCATTATTAAGGCCTCTAAAATTATTTTAAAGTGAGCGGAAATATTAACCAATCTATTTACAGTTTTAAATTTTTAAGATTTGGGCAATTGTATGGTGAAAACCTAAAGAAAGTAGCAGAAAATAGGGAAAATGTTTGATGATTGAAAGAACTAACAGAATGAAGTGTTACACTATGAAAGTATTAAAGAATGTCAAAACTGAGGTTGTAGAAGGTGTAGCAATTATTGCTACAAGGTATCCTATAATTGGGTTAGTCAATCAAAACATCACTTACCCAATCTCACCAACCGGAAGAGCGCGCGGAAAAGAATTACACGTCCACACACAATAACAACATGGAAACATCTGAGAAAGCCAAGTTTAGTGCTGCATCTTGCCACTAGACACCACCACCCGTCTCAATAACAACATGGACATGTAGAAAAGGATAGAAACTCCGAGGCCTTGCCAGAAGACTACTGAAGCTTCTAGAGTTTCTAGTACTGCGAATTTCCCCCTCTCCGTGTGTTTGAACTAAGTGATCCCCACCCTTGTGTAATCTCGTCTCGAGTGTTCGATGAGTTTTGCACCATATAAAAGACCATCCATCAAGAAAGAGACCACTTTTGGATTAGGCTCGGACACTAAGACGAAGCTTAGGCTTCGAGGACATACTTATACAATGTAAGGAGAAATTCTATTTCGGCACACATAAATAATATTGTAATCTTTCTAAATTCCCTTTTGATCTTTTTACATGTAAATATTGTTTTTGATATCTTATATGAATCTTCGTTCGTTTTACTGAACATTGAGTTTAACTTCACTTATGTTACGTATGGATTGTAGGGAAATATGTCTTTACTTAAAATAAACAATTAATGGTGGGGAAGTTTATTCTAATGTTAGTTTTGAGTTTTTTCTACTGTTACCTAGTTTTGGAATTTTTTTAATGTTAGTTAAATTGTGCGTATCAACTATAATTTAATTATTTAAATTAAGAATTGTGTTTCAACGCTTGTTGACTTAGTATTAACATGGGGAAGTTATTTTATAATATTAGGTTCTAACTATTCTGTGTTAGAATGCATGAAGTAGATAACTATTCTTATCTATTTAACTTTATGATCTGGCTTAGGAGTTATTTTTCATAAATATAGAATGTTGGCAGAGTGTTAATAATATTTAGGCCAGAAAATTATAATAGTAAAGTTAGGAATTTCCCGTAACTTTAATGAATGGATATCTAAGTTTATTTATCAGGATTTTGAAGTTAGTATGACATCTACTTTTGGAGGATTCCGTAATAAGTTTTTGTTGATTATTTGTGGAGATGTCATGCGTAGGCTAGTCATTGATGGGGTAACAACGGAACTTTAATGCTGTTAGCTAAAATTTTGACTAGCACTAAAATAGGTCATAGTGGAGAAATCTCATTTAAGAGTATATGTTGTCATACGCCCTATTGATAATGCTATGCATNTTAATGCTGTTAGCTAAAATTTTGACTAGCACTAAAATAGGTCATAGTGGAGAAATCTCATTTAAGAGTATATGTTGTCATACGCCCTATTGATAATGCTATGCATTGAAAGTCAATTCACGTATGTTCATGGAAAGTTTTCTTGTAAAAAACAATAAACAGAGATTGTGATTATTGCACTTCAGCCTTGACGGATATTGTATTGATAAAAGATTATTTAAAGAAGTGTTCTGTTCTTTAATAAGATGTTGGCTGAAATAAAAGCAAAGTTTTCTTTAAGACTTGAAACTTTTTACTATTCTAGTTATGCCGTTTATCCCTAGGTTTAGATATGTATAATTTTAATGTCTCTTTTAACTTAGCCTTCAACCTCATCATATTAAATATAAATTGATTTCTAAAGGAGGACAGTGATATTTCCCGCTTCCTAGGAGTGAGTGGCGTGCGTTGGAGACGGGTTGTTTACCCTGCTATATTTCACAACAAAAAACATAATGTTAGTTACACTACGCACTCCTATTTATCTAAATTTTTGATAACATTAATTTTATTTTATTGTATTGAATCCCTCTTATTCAAGAGCTTGGATTACAAAGGGATCACAAGTGAAATAAGTGTGGGAGCACGATACTACTTGCCAGATTGTTTAAGTTGTTCAATGTGTATGCTGAGATTTCAAATGCTTTTAATGACTGGAAGAATGCTGTCATTGTTCCTATGTACAAAGGCAAAGGCAGTAAGAGTGAATGTAAGAATTATAGGGTAATTATATTGTTGAGTATTCCAGGCAATGTTTTTGGGAGAGTCTTAATTGAGAGGGCGCGTGAAAAACCTGCAGACAAGATTTGGAGTGTTCAATGTGGTTTCATGGCAGGTAAAGGTTGCAAAGGTTGGACCAGATATTTGCATTGCAACAAATGAATGAGAAATGTATGGTAGTAATGAAGAAAGTGTATTGTACATTTGTTGAACTGGAGAAAGCGTATGATCGTGTAAATAGGAGTATGTTGTGGAATTTTCTGAGAAAATATGGTGGGGATGCATAGTAAATACAATTATTATGATAGTTGTTGATAAGGACCAATCAAGAAATGATTGTCAGCTTTGTTTGATGTAAAACTGTGAGAACAAATGAATGATTTTGTGTATCTGGGTAGAATGATCTGTAAGAATGGAAGGATGGATGGTGAAATCGACAGACAGGTGAATGCATCTAGGAGATAAGTTGGATGTATGTAGACTCTTGCAAAGAATAAAGTAGTATCGAAAGAGGCAAAGATGGCAGTATAATGCCAACATTGTTTTATGAATGTAAAGCATGCGTTTATCAGGAGAAACACAAGAGCAAAGTAAATGCAGTTGGAATGAGATATTGTAAAGTGAGGATACTTTGACACAATATTTTGTTGTTGTTTTTTCCATGTAAAACCCCAGGTATTGTTAAGAATCTAACAATTCTTGTTTTTCTTGTAGAGGGCTCTAATATACATAAGATGTGCATGTTTGTTATACTTTTGGGCTCGTGGGGTTTAAAAAACCCCACTCATTTAAACCAGTAATAACTGTAGTAGTGGAATTAATGAGAACCACTTTTGACACATTCGATACAAAGGTGGGGCTATTATGAACACATTGGAATAGAAATCTTTTGAGTTAAATTATTTTCAGTGATGGTTAAGGACCTTTTTCTCCGCTAATGTCTAAAAACTGACATCAACCTTTGAAAAAATCATATCAATAGGAATGAGGTTTAAATATGCAATAAAGTGCTTTTTAGTAGTAAAAGAGCTGTATTACATTGAGAAAAAAAAATTATGAAAATCTAATTGATACACAAAAAATTCATTCTCTCATGGGACATGCCTAAATTTTTGGGCTCGCTAAAATGACCCGTTTTAACAAAATAAATACTATCATTAAAACTAAAGGTACCTAACAATGATCTTCAAATTAGCCACCAAGGGTTTAATGTCTTTTAACAGGAATTACTGCATATTTTATGCATAAATTTGGTAGAAAATTCCTAGTGTTCATAGCAACCCCACTTATGTGAAAAAATTATCACTTTGTAAACTTTTGGTAAAATTGTTTACTTTCACATACTTAAAAAGGTATCCAATAGACCAAAATAATACTAATAAACCAGGTCATAAATGGTAACACTTAAAATTACCATACATGTTGTGGTAATACCTGGACACATAAAAGTTTGGCCCTGAAAAATGTATGCAGTTTTTTGGGAACCAAGCCATTCATAATATCATATATCTAATTGTATATTCTGGAAGCTAATGAAATTATGCATCTAACACTGTTATATATAAGACAATCAGTGCTAAATTCTGGGAGTAGTCGCATTTTAATTTTTTTTTACTTCTGCCTACGAAAGTTGTTGTACCACCGTGTAAAAGTAGCCCCACTTTATGGTATCTAAGAAATGTACGGACAGGGTCAATAATGACTGGGTGCTGAAGGAGTGTGACTTGAAAGAGAATCCAATAGGCCACTGTGAAAAAAAGTGTCTTACGTCGATTTGAACATGTTGAGAGGATGAGTGTGGATTGATTGATGAAGCAAATATATGAAGGTAGATTATGTGGATTAAATGCAAGAGGTAGGCCATGAAAGACGTGGCTGAATGTTATAGGTGAGTAGGTGAAAAAGAGAAACTTTAAGAGTTTTAAGAATAAAAAAGGCATGTATAATTTGGTGTATGGATGTTTTTGAAGCGAAAAGCGTACAGAAGAATAGGTAAGTGTGGAGAAAATTAGTGAGGACCTCTCAAAATAGAATTTGGGGGAATTCAATTTTCAAACATTTTTCGGGGCTGAATCCTTGGTCCCACATTTTACTTGAGGAGGAGGGGGGGGTTTAACACTTTTTCTAATCCCTGTTGTAGCATATTTGTATACATAGTTATACTACTGTTTAACTTGCCTTCTCTCTACTTGTGGCTAAGATGACATCCCAAGTGCAATAATCACTTTCTGATACAGATATTAAAAAAAAAGTGCAACGAGGATGTAGAGTAATTTCATGATTGTGCCCTGGATTGTTTTGAGGGGGAAGAGAGGGCCCCTATTTGTGGTGGCTCATAGCAAGGTCATCCCAACACAAGAACGTTAGGATTTTTTTTAATAAAGACCCATCTTGAAGTAATTTAAAATGTTTTAAAACATAATTTAGGGTTTAGATGGCATAAAATATGCAAGACTTAAATTATCTACTAGCCCAAAAATTGAGTAGAAATATTTACTATCAATTATTTGATCAAGTAAGTTAAGGTACTAAAATTTGGTGGTGTATTTAACACACCTTTTACGAACCATTTTCATTCAGAATCTTTGTATTCCCAAAATCGGAGAAAAAACTTTTAAAAAATCGTCAAGATTTTTTTTTATAGGTAAACTAGCGATTATGCTGGAATATTATTCTAGCCCTTGAGTGGCTACCCTTGGTATAATGTGGGCTTCCCCTCTCCTGCATGATGAATTAACAGCCGGGGGACTGCATGTCGAGTCTTTTCTGGAGTTAAGTTATGTGGAAAAACTCATTTCAACAGAGTTGGTAATGAATGGGTGCTAAGGAGTGAGGTTTTAAAGAAAATTAAATAGGTAAATGCGAAAAAAAGAGTCTTACGTTGGTTTGGGCATGTTGAGAAGATGAATGTGGATTGAATGACAAAGCAAATATATGATAGTGTGTATGTGGATCAAAAGGAAAGGTTAGGCCATATAAGACGTTAAATGTGGTAGACAAACAGAACCAAGTCTGCAAGATAGTCCCTGATAAACTATCCTATATTGTTGCAAGGAAAAGAAATTAATGTGTGACGATTGCATTACAGTATACAGTACATGCATCTACAAAGTAAAAAAAAAACTATTTGCTTTACGACAACTGGCTAGAACCCAACATGCCGTAAAAGCAGAGCATGACTGTATTTTTGGATTGTGTATTGATACAAATAAAAAAATGTTTCATTGTAACAAAATGAAAGAAAAAATTATGACAGGACAAAGCTGATGAATCCCGGATCCCCAGATCATTCAGTTAATTGTTCTAATTTACACATATTTGTGTTTGCCAATCATACATTAAAATAACAAATAAGGGAATAGATTGCATGCATGACTAGATTTGAGGCAGTTCTATGTCCAACTAAACGTCAACAAAGGGCTATTATAAGGTTCCTTCCTTACTCATACTACCGACGGTTCCTAGCCCTCGTCCAGCATATTTCATCCACCATGGTACATCGTCTTTGGGGACAGCATCTTCTCCAGGCCGCTGCATTATCCCGGCTATTTTATCCATGAAAGCCTAAAAAAGAAGAAATTCCATATAAACAACTTGGCCTTATTGTATCGTTGTCTGATGTTTTTCGAGGCTATACAGAAAAAGGTGTAGTATACTTAATAGTTATTATATTAAACTTTGTAAATATTAAGTTTACTTACCATTTTCTCTACTTAATAACTAAAACAAAATTTTAATGTAGCTGTCTTATCTAAAAACAGCTGACAGATGAGACGAAGTATATATACGTCGGAAGCGGAAATTAGTTGTGACGACAATTGAAATATCGATTACTGGATGCCTTCAGAAAATCTAATATCAACACATATTTTATATTTTACTACTAAAATAAAAAGTATATTAAGCAATACTAAAATAAAAAGTATATTAAAGGATATTTAAATAAATAAATAGTTTATATCGAAAATAATTTATTTTAACTTTTTAATACCGGATAATTATTACATAATAATTTTTAATTAAATAATTTGCTACATTTCTTTATATTTCTTAAGGTATCCCAAATATCAGATTTTTTTTAAATGTACAGACAAGTTTAGGTTTCAGATTAGCAAATAATTTATTTGAGACCAAACTGTCTTAATTTCTCTGGACTACTACTAAAATACATTATGAATTTGTAATTGGTTAGCGCAGTTTAAAATTTTACAACATTAACAAGTTAAACTTTGAAAACAAAGTGAAAGTCCTATCTTGAAAACCATGTATCTGGTGAAAATTCAAACCAAACACCGATTATGGTCAAAAGTGACAAAGCCACAATAAGAGTCTATCGCCTTTGTCCGGACACAATTTCTTTATACCTAACTATTGAACCGACAGATAAATATGAATTCAAGGATGGAATAATATATCAACAATAGAGTTAAAACAGATACATTAGCATTGCCAAAAAGCTGGTGATTTTTTTGTACGAAAAAGCGAAGGTGATGCGCTCTACATGTTTGGTGCTGAGAACCATCTTTGAAATTGTACATCTTAAGGAATAGTAATGTTTTAATTAGTATTTTCGTACGTGTGTGACATATTATTTTAATTATATAAGGTGGAATTCCCTAGTGATCTAATTTGACTTGAATCTGCTCGATTACACCCAAGTAATTAATATAAACTCAATTTCGTCCTCGGTTCACTAACTCATAGACAGGTTTTGCTAGCTGTTATGGCTTTATTACTTTATTGTAAATTTCTAGTTTTCGACAACACCGAAAAGGAGTTTTTTCTTTAATCATTGTTGTCTCAATTCCAAGCTCTTCCATTTTCTAGGCTTTAAATTAAAATGTCCATAATTTTGTTCAGACGTTTGGCTATCCAAAGAGTTTATTGACTTATAATATGCAATTTCTAAGCCCACATTTCAAAAGCTACTGTTGAAGAATATCAAATATTTAAAGTTAATTTGGTGTAACCCTTCTAAATTTTGGCAAAAATCTATTTTATAGATCACATAAAAGTTTTATTTTATCTTTACATATACAAATTTTCCTCCCCTCCTCCATCACCACCATTCGCTATTTTTTAGGGTCTTAATTTAAAATTTCAGGATTTTATGGTTATTTGAAGGGTTCTCTTTAGCTGCTTATCAAATTTCAGTTTTCTACCACAAACAAAAATAGTTGTTTGTATTAGTTTTTTAATTTTTACCTCTCCCTCTCCCCCACAATTGATCTGACTCCAAAAGAAATGTTTAGAAAATTAAGAATAATCTTGTGATCTTTAGCTGTCGCGTCTACCTGTCCAGCAAACTTAATTTTTCTATCTAACCTAAAACAACTTCTGTTTACACTCCTCTCCCTTATTTAATGCAATACAATTTTAAAATATAAATTTTTATGACTTTTGTAACCGCATGGACTAAATTGGAAGGCATGTTTGTGTAATATTGTATGTTATGAGTTGCGAATGACAAAACGAATGTAGCAAGTTGTTTTGATTAGCTTATAAACAAATAGATTAGAGGAGCTGACCCCAAAATCAGTGTCAGCATTCCTTAGTGAGAAACCAGGCCAGGGCCAAGATAAAAATTAAGGGATTCAGCCATCATGAATGACTAAACAACATCGAAGTCTAGGGATCACTCTGCCCTATTCAGGACTACGTGGGCTAGGACGTCGGTTCACCAGTACTTGTTTTGAGGTTTACTACTCAAGCCCAGAGTACTGGGGTTCAGGGACCGTGTAGGGATCATATAGGAGTCAGACAGGCCATTGGATATTCCTAGAAACACTTCGTTTTGTCACAAGCTTCTGAGTATTCTCTAAGTTCTACCATTCTAATATTACTACCAACATCACATTTGTAATAGCATAGTAGTACTAATAAACCTCTTTAAAAACAAAGAAAAACATCAATCACGAATCCACACAAGAATACTCAATTCCCATCCCCGTAACCTCGGCCATAGCACATCCTGACAAATTCTAGGCCCATGGGATAGATAAACAGAAAGGGGGAGGTGACACTTTGATAGTTATTTGGAGTGGGTCTTTTTTACCTACCTGCTGAAGTTCAGTTTTTCACCACGCTGAAAAGAAGTTGTTTTAATTAGTTTTGAAAATATTGCTAACCTCCTGATTCCCCTTTCTCCAATCCTCTTAAAAATTATGTATAACAAAATTAATTTCCTTATCTGGAGATGTAACCTTACCTATCTATTAAATTTGAATTTTTTTAGCATATTAAATGATTATTTTCTTATTTTGACACACTCTATTTACCGGAGATTCATTTTGAAATTTTCCATTTTAAGATTTTTCTGGTTAAAAGGAGCAAGCCCTCTGTTTCATAGCAATTTTCGACTAAGTACTTCATATAGAAGTGGGTTTTCCTTTCCGGACAGACATTCTTTCAGCTTTATGTATTGAGATTAATTTTTTTTTCGCGTCTTATTATCAAGGTCAGATCAAGGGATCTGGGGCTAGGGCCACTTGTAAAAAGTAGTGTCCCCTAACTTTTTTTACTACTTGTTCGCGTCGTGTGAGCTTTTTTCAAAATATTTTAATTGTTAAAGGCCAACAAACTTAAAACAGTGTGCATAATAAACCCATTATTAATAAGCTAACATAAAATAAATAGTAGGCCTAATAGAATTTTTTTTGACATATCGGTTTGGATGTCACATTGTTTTAAGTATTTTTTACAATATCCTTACCCAGTGGTACAGGAATTAGGGGGGAGGGAAGGTCAAAATAATTATGTGCTTTTATAGGGGATAACATTTTTAAGATTAAAAGAAGAGCAGGAAAATGTAATACAGATGTCCCTCACACTACGCGAGTGATTGGTTCTGATAAATAAATATGTAACATGAAAACGCAGGTGAATTGATTTTAACATGTGTGATATAGGGATAAATCAGAAGAAAAAAGTAAATTAAAAAACCTAAAACTTTTAAATGAATGCAATTTTTATTAATTTATCTAACTAGTACAATGCTATAGGTAACCTACACCTATTGTCAATCTTCAATACCCTGAAATTTGTAAACAAACACATATCTTAATTAATTAATCTAACTAATAAAGTGTTACAGGTACACTTACTGTTAATCTTCAATCGTATGATAAATTAATTGGATTTGGCAAATCTGGATTATCACTATCTTGCTCTTGACGGTAGGCTCTTGCTTTCTTAACAGCACTTGGATAGGAAGATCTTGATTTTTTGAAGGTCCTTAGACGGTAAGCTCTCGCTCACTTGACGGCCCTTAAAGTATAGGTTCTTGATCTCTTGAAGATCCTGGGATGGTAAGCTCTTGCTCTCTTGAAGGCCCTGAGGTGGTAAGCTCTTGCTCTCTTGAGGGCCTAAGACGGTAAGCTGTTGATCTCTTTACAGCCTCTGAACGGTAAGCTCTTGATGTCTTGAAGGCCCTGGGATGGTAAGCGCTTGCTCTCTTGAAGGCCTTGGGACGGTAAGCTCTTGATATCTTGACGGCCCTTGGACGATATGCTCTTGATCTTTTGAAGGTTCTGGGACTGTAAGCTCTTGCTCTCTTGAAGGCCATGGGACAGTAAGCTCTTGCTGGCATGAAGGTCCTAGGACGGTAGGCTGATGCTCCCTTAAAGGCCTTTGGATGGTAGGCTTTAGTTCTTTTGAAGACTTTGGACAGTAGGCTTCTGCTCTCTTGAAGGCCCTGGAATGGTAAACTTTTGCTGTTGTGAAGGCCCGGGGTCTTTAGACTAAGGATTTTCAACTTCTTTGATGAAACGGTAAAGACCCAACTGACGGGAAGCATTCTTCCTATCTCTATAGAGTTCTTTGTAGGAAGTGAAATAACTCTGGATCTCTCTGGCAACTTCGGTGCTTCTATCAATAAAAGGGTCATTCTCTTCAATTATTCTTATTGCATTGTCAATGTGCTTAAAATATTCAGCAATTTGTTTTGTTGAAAGTTGTTTGATAGGCTCAACAACATAGTGTTCTTCCTCTTAATCATTTATGCCATTCTCCATTTCCAGACGATATTCATTGGTGAGTTCTGTTAAGTGGGATTGGAGCACTACATCCACATTTGCTTGGTATATTTCCTCAAATCCAACATATTTCTATGTCAACGATGTAATGTCTTGAATTGGAAAGCAGTAGCTAGCATGCCCTAAGGGAACAGCTCTCCAATTGATTGAATTTGGTCACGTGACCACACCCCTCGCTCTCTGATTGGCTGTTGTTTTCCCCCTCCCTCATACTGACCCCTCCCCTCTTCCTTACCCCCTTTCCAGTGTTCCAAACTAGTTTATTCTTGTCTCATTTGTTTTTTATTTGTGTTCATTGCTTTTTTATGTGTGCTCAATGATTATTTATGTATGCTCATTGCTTTTTTATTTGTGCTCATTGGTTATTTATGTCTAGTTAGGATTCAGATGGGCGTTGGAGTTTTTTATTGGTGTTGTGGAGTTTATTGTTATAGGATTGGGATGGGGCGTTTAAGTTTTTTATGCGTGCATTGTAAACGGACATTATGAGTGTTAACAAATATTCAGGGTAAGCTAAACAAATCCATGGTATAGTACTCAATTTAAAAATAAATATTATAGATTCCTTCATCAGCGTCGATCGTACATAGGGGGTGGGTAAGGGAGTTGCGACACATGCCTCTAAGGAAGGGTTGTGAGGGGAAGTGAAAGGGGTCTCAAGTCAGGTGAAACCATCTCTCACACTCTTCACTAAGCGGCCGGCCAGAGAAGATGCTCACTAGCAATGCCGAAGGAGGAGTACTCGGTGCCGTGGACTGCACGCCAATAAATAAATAGAAAACTCCAACGTCCCGTCCCAATCCTACGACAATAAACTCCCCCACACCAATAAAAAAACTCCAACGCCCATCCGAATCCTAACCAGATATAAGTAACCAATGAACACTAATAAAAAATAAATGAGCATACATAAATAACCATTGAGGACACATAAAAAAGCAACGAACACAAATAAAAAATAAGACAAGAATAAACAAGTTTGGAACACTGGAAAGAGGGTCAGGAGGAGAGGATAATTCAACAGCATATCAGAGAGTGAGGGGCGTGGTCACGTGATCAAATTCAACCAATTAGAGCGCTGTTCCCATAGTGTGTGCTAGCTACTGAAAGCTCGTGTTGAGGATCAAAATCATGAAAATCAGAAACTTCAGGCCAGAATTTTTCCAAATTCCCTTCATACAATACTGTTAAACTTCTGCCATGCATCTCCAATGTTGTCAATACCACCTCCTAACATCAAACTCTACAGTAAAGCTAATTCACTTCACTGAAATGTGCGTGCACAAGGTCACGCCACCACCGCACAGGGCGATTGCAAAATTACAGCTGACCATGCATTCGTTTTTTGAATCACGTTATGGTGAAAACGTGTAAAGTGAGATTGCGTATAACGAGGGATACCTGTATTTAATGGTCCCATTGTGAATTTTTTCTAATTTACTTTAGTCATTCCAAACTTTAGAATTAATACACAAAAAACAAATGAAGACAAATTATATCTGATGCGGCGCAACTAAAAATTATGAAACACTGAAAATTAAAGTGGGTTTTGATACACCTTTGCCCTATATTTGTTACTAGCTATAAAACCACTAACCAGTTTAGCAATTTCAATTTTGTTGGGCCTATCAGGGAATTGAGTCTACATTGCCTCAAAGGAAGATATATATATATATAGAGAGAGAGGGAATGTATCCGTCAAGTAAAATATCTTTAATATAGTTAATATTGTTGTGATTTCTGAGAACATTTTCTTACGAAGTTAAATGTTTCTGCTTTGTATGAAATAAATTAGCAATATTTCTAATAAAAAGTTTAAAATGAGAAAATATAACGTGTATAATCTTATTTAAACTATAAGGAGTGATGGTGTATTTATTGTTAGCTAATCTAAATACCTATTTCATACTCGATATAAATCGAATTAAAATTCTAACTCTGACGGAAGAATTTGATTTGAGTTTAGTTTCAACTTTATACCCCCAAACTTTGTTTTCTTCACTTTAGAGTCTCGCAGCTTTTTGTTACCCATGGACATTGTTTTATTTAGAACCAACAGTGACGTATTCTGAGACAATTAATAGGTATATTATACTATAAAAGCTACAGGGAAGATTTAGGAGCCCAGGACCCTCAAAACATCAAGGGATTATTTCAAGGGAAATATTTGAAGGTGTGTGCCTATGGAACTGTGGTTCTAACATTTGTTATTTTCCCTTAACTGTATCTTAGGAAATTTTGAGACCCTCCCTACTCCCATATTCTCTCTTTTTTTTATTCCTCCATAACGATGATTACCATCCACTCAAAATGTAATAAAAGTAACTCCATGGCATCAGCCCGAATTCAGAATAAACCTACCGAGTGGCTACCACATGGTTTGATTAATTAGTGCCAACTCTTGTGGATATAAGGTGCCATGTGGTCAGCACAAAGACGCCTTGAGCCATTAAACCCGGTTTATATACAGGAACCACTACTACTTTATTCGAGTATCCCCTTATTTATCCACACCAGGCTGAGTCTAACCCGTTCCAGACCCACTGCTTCCCTGATAATATGGAAAGACTTCTCAGAAAATCTGGAAGCGCCGGGAATCAAACCCAGGACCTCTAGATCCGTAGTCAGAACCTATGACCACTAGACCACAAAGGTGGTCAAATTCTAATGATATCAACATGGTTATAAATTTAAGCCAATATTAATATCGGGGCTAAGAGTGGTATGGGCCCATTTCTGAAAGCATAAGAGACATCCTATTCAATTAGCCTAGTGCAGTGTTTTTCAACCTGTGGGTCGCAAAGGCTTTATCAGGGGGTCGCGATCGCAAGCCAGGTAAAATTTAAAGCAAGTGTAGGTCCTACGTTACAATAAAAATACAACAATTTCAGAGAAAAGTTTATTTTTAAATATAGATTCTACAATCTACACTACATTAAAGATACAATAATAATTTCAGTGAGAAGGCTGTGCCTGTTTATTTTTTAATAATTTGTCGAATCGTGGTTCTCTTTTTGAGACGCAAATATCCAAATCATTTTCTGATTGGAATCTATTTCGCTTCTTAGTTTTTATGTTCACCATTAAAGAGAAAGTTAGTTCACATAGGTAGGAAGTGGTGAATTGCACTAATAATCTCAAAGCTTCTCTTGCCAGCTCTGGACATTCTTATTTTCTCTTCATCCAGAATACGTAAATCTTTTGCGAATTAAATTCCATTTTAAGCATGCCGTCAGCTGCAACATCTTTAAGATTTTCTTTCATCTTCGTGGTCAAATCAGCCAGTTGTACTGACATATCAAAAAAAGGATTTTGTATCCATCTATGCCCATTGTCAGCGTCAGAGTTCAGTTCTGGAAAGTAACTTAATAAAAAAAAATTCCAAATCATGCAAGCTCTGTATCATGCAAGGAATTCGAGAACTTACTACTAACGATTGGTCCATTGCAATTTCTTCGACAATCTTCTTAACGCAAGGGAAAGAATCATCCATTGTTTAAAATAGGTGGTTT
The DNA here is from genome assembly GCA_901482245.1 of Timema douglasi. Taxonomy (NCBI): domain Eukaryota; kingdom Metazoa; phylum Arthropoda; class Insecta; order Phasmatodea; family Timematidae; genus Timema; species Timema douglasi. Next base: position 128,185 of record CABEEJ010001921.1, read on the forward strand.
AAAACATCAGCGAGAAATGCTCATTTTAATAGCCAAACAGGGTCACAAAAGTAATTCGCATATTCAGATTTATGATCGTGTAAGAACAATAACAATTAAGCTTTTAGTTCCAGAACTCATGGTGATACATTTCCTTTTGATAGCCATCTGACCACTGTATGATTAAGGAGATTTTTATGGAGAGAACTCATGTCTTCACAAATGATTCTAAACAGTCGTGTTTGAAAATCTTTACCATTAATAGAGCTCACACATTTGATCACCTCTTTCAGTACATCATTCAAATCAGAAGATAAAACCTTTGCTGCCAGAGCTTTCCAATGAAGAAAGCAGTGTGTTCATGAAACATTTGGCATTGATTTTAATTTCGCAAAGAGCCCGCTTTGATTGCCAGTCATAGCTTTAGCACCATCGCTACAAATAGCGATACATTTTGTCCAATAAATCTTGTAGTCACGAGTGTTTTCTAAAAACATATCGTATAAACACTGGCCAGTAGTGTTCACAGGAAGTTCTTTGCAAAATAAAATTTCTTCGTTGATACTCTCATCTGCTTCAAAGCACACAATTACCACAAATTGCGCACAATCTGCAACATCAGTCAACTCATCAAACTGCAGAGAAAAATATGGGCTCTTCTTTGAATTTTTCAACTAACTGTTCCTGAATGTCACCGGCCATATCGTTTATTCTGCGTTCAATATTATTATCAGAAAGTGTTATGCTTTGTTAGCTTGTTTACCTCCTGCTTACCTAGCATAATCTCAACCATATTCGGGGTTGCTGGCATAATAAGATTTTCGGCAACTGTATGCGGCTTCCCAGCATTAGCGACTCGGTATGCGACTTGGTAGTTAGCTAATAACTCTTTCTTATTGATATTGGATACCTAAAATAAGATAAAAAAAATATAACTTTAATATGAATTTTACTATTATATCAATATGTATTAGAATTTTTAATTATTGTAGATGTATTTAATGAAGAATGAGGTGGATATTAAAGTTAGATTAATTCTTTGGGTAATATTTAAAAATCTTAATCTTTAGATTTGTATGGAATTTCGAATGGATAATGATAATTATTTCTCAAAACCTTAACAACAAACGTTTGTGAATTTATTGGAATGGCAATTTTTTTATTTTCCTGAATAGTTAATAAAAAAAAATTGAGATTGTTAGGTTCCTTATGAAAGGCCTCCCTTAATATTATTTTTAAACAACAAATAATACTAGTTTATTACCTGAGTCATAGTAGTTTGCTGATGGTTAAAGGTTTTCAGCCTCCGTTCGAAGAAATGTAATGGTTTATCAGCATCCTTGTTATGTTTAGTTGGGAGGTGACGGCATAAGCTTTGATGGCTTCATACTCTCACGTGATAATACTTCACCGCAAATTACACATAGAGGTTTATTATTCATGACAGTAAAACCATATTTCATATAATTGTCATAAAGTCTTTTTTTTTCAGTTTTGACTCGCTTCCGCTACTGCCACTTGTACTAGACATGGAGGGCTGGGCAGATCTTTTTAGGAACTTCTCTATTACGACCGTACACGCTGGTGTACTCTGACAACTGACAAACTACTGTTCCTATGCGGCCACTGACCATTGACCTTCAACCAACCTGCACGCGCACTCCCACCTCCCCGCCCAACAGCACCAAATACGTCTTATTTGAAATCACTGATATAATTTTATTACGTCCAGGGGGTCGCCAAAATTTTTTTACTTGCAAAGGGGTCGCATATTCAAGAAGGTTGAAAAACACTGGCCTAGTGCACAGACAAGGAAATAACAGATGCCCAGCCTTATGGGAGATTTGTTGCGCCCCTCGTCTCAGGTAGAACTTAAAATATCCAGTGATAACAGCGCTTCCAAGTGAGAATTATTTGAAACAACTCACTTTCAAAATGTTTCTCATCGGAAAGACAAACTTATAGAGTGAGAGCTAAAAGTTGCTGTCTTGTCTCTCCTAGTACAATATATCAGGTTGAGGCAATCCTTTACCCCAACTCACCCCCCTGTTATCCGTCTTTACTGGGGCTTCGCGTGGAGTGGTTTGGTGGGGTCTAGTCAAAGTGTAGTTTCCGGGCGACTAGGCGTCGATC
>CABEEJ010001922.1:0-30077 GCA_901482245.1 Timema douglasi
GACATCGCTGAACTAATTTAAACAAACTTTGGCACAAAATTACTTAAGTTCTGTGTGGTATTTTAATTTGAAAAAAATACGTAACTTTATTTGAGCCAAGACCCATTGTTTATATAGAAAAAAAATGATCCCATTCACAACGTAGAAATGCAAAATTTTGCATCAATTTAATAAATTAATCAATAAGATTGTTTATAATATCTTTCTATAGAAACATAGAAATATATTTGATCTATAAAAAAAATACCACGTACTCCTGCGATATTTCATAATCTCGGGAAAATGTACCAAAATAGGTGTTATTTTTGCTCTTTTCTCAGCCCAACAGTCCCACCTTCATGCAACCTTAAGATCTCAAAAGAGAAATATAGTGCTTGTTGAGAATAACAACGATTTGGACTAAGTCCTTATTACATCAGGAGCTCAAGGCTCCTAGATTGAAGCTATAGCATATGATTATAGGAAAAAATGGTCCCTTGGACCAATATAACAAGTCTCAAGGACTTAAGTAATATTAGAGTTACTGTGACTACACCAACAAAGTTGTAACAACAACCCAAAACCAAAATATAGTCACTCTGATTGAAACAAATCGAAATAAACATAATAGTTGCCTCGACTATATTAAGTCTAAGATAAACAATAAGTCAAATGGACTTATTAAATAAACATTTTCTAATCTTTCAAATAGACGAATAAGTCAGATGGACTTTTTAACGTCGCCTCTATTCTTAGGAAATCGGAGAGGATTTTCCTCGGCGGCACTGCGGTGAGAACCACGTCCAACACTCCATGGCCACCGGTTCCTTCGTGGAGATAGTTTTTCCTCAGTGGTGCAGTGGTGAGAACCACGCCCGATACTCCATGACCACCGGTTCCTTCGTAGAGAGAGGTTCCTTCTTCAAAGACGTGATGTGATTGAATACCAGAAACACGCCCAATACTTCATGGCCACCGGTTCCTTCGTGGAGAGAAGTTCCTTCTTCAACGACGTGGTGTAATTGAATAATATAAAGTAAATCTGAGAGTACTTATTTTATATCCTTTCTCTGACTAGAACGGAACAGAAATAGAAAAAGCGTAATAACACATGTGATGATAGGAACTAGAGAGGTGAGATAAAGGGAAGGTTCGAAGACACGCCACCACGACAGTGGCGCTCGAGGGTCGTGGGAACGAGCCCAACTTAGACGAGTTCTTTTTCATAACAGGGGACGTAGTGAGTGGATGTGTTAGGAAGCACCCTGTCACCATGCTTGTTGAATATTTTGCTAGAAGGCATGTTGGCGTTATTCGATCCCATCCAGCCACGGTGAAGCATATTATTCCTGAATGTATTAGCTTTAATTATATTCTTTTGATTCTACTATTGTAAGTTTAGTATTTTTATGCAGATTTGTAGTATTAAAATTCTTTGTAGTATTTTCTATTGGGAGCATGTAGATTATATCCGAGTCCATCCAGTCGCTAACAGTAGGTTTTGCAGGATATTATTACTAAATATCTCAAATCTAATACTCTTCTTTGGATTTTGCCAATATAATCATTATAATTTAGTTTTTACTTAGCCTAATTGTGTAGGTGTCAACTTGACATGATTGACACGCTACATAACTTATCAACTATAGTTATATAGTCTTATGAAGAGTGTTTAGTTAGAAACCGATGCATATTTGAGCTTTTACACACTTTAACAACTAAAGTGTTTGATTGAAACATACCTCCTATCCAAGCCTACTATTTAAAAGCCAAAGTTGTTAACCTAAAGCTTAAGCCAAACAGCTGGTTTTGTTTGTAAAACAATCACAATCATTCAACATTAAAACTACTTATATATGCTTACATTATTTCAACGTTTAAAAATGGAACACGCTACAAACATTAATTTTTAGACAAGAGTCTAGATTCATAGAAATATGTCAAAACACATTTAATTTATTACATTTAATTAAGATCAAAATCAGCTTAAAGTCACAAGTACTCAACTCTCCAAAGCTCACTCAACGATATGAGATTATTGGTGTAATACGTTCCATATTTTCTGCGTCGGTTTCCCTTAACATTAAATATCCTCCTTTGCAGTCCACAGCAAGTGATTGTGGATTATAACTTTAAGGAGGTGGCTATGTGCAAAATAGTTTGTGATTTTTGCATTGTTTAAGTCAATGAGGCTATATTATCCTTATTTTCTTCAATCCCTTTCCTAACATTATATGTACAATACCTTCTTTGTGTTGCACATAAGGAAATTGCTCAATAAATGTTTCTAGGATATGTGTGTGAACATATATGTAGGGAATTTGAGATTCCCTAAGTTATCATGCCCTTTATTGAGAAATGCTCTATGAAAAATTTGATAATCATGCCATGACTCCATGTTGGCATCACACTTTGTTAATGTATTCGTGCAGAGCTTAAAGTGAAATTTCCGTTCTATCTTGTATGCAAGATAGCCAGCAACGTATTTAAAAGATTGAACGGTAAAACCAATAATTATCTAATCTTAATTTGTGATGATAAAAAACGTTAAAATTGTATGTGTATAGTTACATACTCATTAGCTCCTATTTAAAAACCATTCATTTAATAACAAAATATGTTAGATAGTAGATAGGAAAGCATTTTAAGATACCTATTTATTATGTATCTCACGTATAAAAATAATATCTATGTAGCCAACAATCGGTTTACCCTGAAAGGTGACATCAATACTTTAATGGACTAGAATAGCCTATACCAGTATTTTATAAGCCACAATGTTACATCATAGTTTATGATAATAAAAGGAAGTGTTTGTATGTGTGTGTTTGTGTGCGATGCCCAGCCAAATCTACAGCACGCAGAGATCTGAAATTTTTAACATAGGTGGACGGAAATTGTTCCGATTGCACCTCGAAGCAGGATTTTTATATTTTCAATTATCTTTTTAATTATGATATATTAACCAAATTTTTGAAGAAAACATTTTCTGTTTTAGAATTACGTTTCAGAGATACGGGCACCATGGGGGGGAGGGATGTCTATATAATTATTATGCCACAAGGGGTCACGGACAACGCCGTGCAGGTTTGATAGTATTTAATAAAATAAAGCTTGCTAACTTTTAAGATAAATAGAGTATAAGGTAATCGTATATAATATGTTGAATAATTGCTTCAATAATCTGTACATAATTTTATTTATACGTGTGGGACTTATATGGTTAATTAAAATTTCGAACTGATTTAACTTTTATTAACAGAGAGAACCCCTTTCAAGGTCGAATGATAAGGCAGGATTCACAAACAAATGGCCTGTGAGACATAGATGACCAGCACGTCTGTCTGCATTATCTTTATTACTATCCGGCCTGCATTCATGTACTCACACAAAATACAATAGTTTAACGTTAGTGTTTACTACCTAATTTTAAATAACATAAACCATTAGACCTATTTAAAACTATCCTATATTTTTGTTTTAACTTTAATTACTTGAGTGTGGGAATTTTAATTTACACCGGAAAACTACCAGTTTCTAAATTATTTCAAGCATACATTAATGATTTTAAATACATAGCATAAAATATACATTATAGACCTGCATTGGTGGCCACGCTGTATGGTTTATAGCCTTCCTCTCTCAAATAGTCATGTTTTTATAGGGCCACAATTTGTGGGATTGTTCTATACGGTTTTATATAAGATATCACACATTTAAAACACACTTTATAATTAAAATTTAAACTATTTAACTGGTCAGAACTTTCCCCCTCATTTTGATGAAAACAGTATTTAAAAATATCTAATCACTTCTTAAATAATTTGGTATTTCTAAACGTCTGCAATTCTTCTCAGTGCTCTTTAATAAATAATGGCAGTTGACAGCCAGTTTCTTAGTTAAAAAAAAGTCGATCGTGTTTCAAGTTTCCTTTGTAATGTGCAGTAAGAGTAAACTTATTTGTGTGGCAGGATTAGGGTACTTATGACGAGTGGGGTGGGGGTTAGAGACGGGGGAGGGTGCTACCTGAAGCTGGTTCGGGGACCGCCAGCCGACAGGAGCTCATATTTTGTATCTTCCTTCAAGTATATTCGAGTTTAAAGTGAGTCGTTTAAAAAATGCTCACTTGATTGCGTTGTAGTCACTGAGGATCGCACCTAGCGATCCCAACGTTGAAGGAGTAAAGCCTGGAAAAGGAGTGCAACATTTTTAACCTAGCGGCTGTGGCTCTGTTCTTTCCTTCTCTGTGGCCTAGTACGATTAAAAGCACACAGTTAGCAATACTCAACGCAAAAAATCATAATAAGATTAAAATGAAGTGGTACCAAGTGTCCATCAGATCTTGGTGGAAGGGAATCAGGTGGATTGTCCAACTCACGCTGCAATTAACACTGTTTCTAAAAGCCTAAATTATCTCACACAATGCTGCTTGGAAACAACGAGTCTCACAAATTGAGAATTTATGCTCAAGAAGCTATTTAGATGACGTGTAAACTCTGACTAACATAGTGGAGATTATCTTGGACTGTTAATACTCTATCGCTACTTCATTGGTTTATTGCTAAGATATTTATATAGATCGTTTGTTGTAAGCAGTGGTGCACCCAAAGGGGAGTAGGGCAAACAGAGTATTTACCCCCCCTTTCCAACACCACAAATAATGTTAATAGAAATTTAAATAACATGAAGTATAACTAAAATAATTAGCAATGATGATGTGTCGAATGTATAGGCTACATTTTAAAACCAGGCTTCTACCCAGGCCTACTAATCAAAAGGTTTACCGTACACTTTTTCAATTATCAATTAAAAAAGTGTACAAATAATAGCTTCGATACCATTTGCATTATTTAAATTTCTTAATTACTATAAAGCTACTTCAAATAATTTCTAAAAGCATTTAATATTCATAACTATGATCGGTCTTCAGAGATTAGGAAGCTGTGCAATCCCAAACCCACTCTCTCCATTAGAATTTCATTCTTTCTACAGCCTTGATTGAATGCCTCCCCCAAAGTAAATGGCTGGGTGCGCCACTAATTAATATGAAAATATATTTTATTTTACCTTTTCCTTATAAATCATCTTAAAATGGTGAAATTATACTACTGACTTTTGGGATTCTTTTATGTATAATTATATAAAATAACAATGACTATTACGTCATTAATGTAAAACCAAAACTAAAAGAACACTATTAAAACTTCACAAATCCTTTCTACTAAAGAAAAACAAGAATTACTGTCAACTACGGTTAAAGTAGCCTCATCACCCGCTTGCACCCCACCCACCCCCAATCCCTACCCCACCTTACCAGAGCTGAAATACCTACATTTGAAAGATGGTTAAATGCGTTTACCAAATACATGATAATACATGTGACTAGAATGCCTAAATATAAATCAGTGTATTTAATTAGTGTATAATTTAAATTTTGTTATGCATTCTAATTATTATATTACAATTAATTTTGTATATATTTGATGTAATTTTACTTAAACTATAATAAATTAGCTTAATAAATAAACATTGTGATCTTGAATCTTTTTTCAATAGTTGGCACGATTCTTAGCCTTCTACACATGAACAGCATGACCTTGGGTGTAAAAATCCGAGCTCATTGGCCAGTAACTTGTGGGCGAGCGGAAAAAAATGTGTTGCAACCCTCTAGACTTTGGACAAGGCCATTAGAGCCTCTCTAGCTTGCCTTGCGGTTTCCTATTTTGGTAATTAGATCCTTTTGGAAGAAGAATGACTTAAAACACAGTATTCTTGGACTATGAATCAATATTAGTTTTAAAATTAATTATTCATTACATGTATATTTATTAACAATTCAAACATTAGTATTTACACATTTGTCACAAACAACATTGAATTTTTTTTTAAATTAGCCTATATCAATATGGGAATGCGGGGTAGGTCTAGTATACCCGGAAAATAAGCCACTGATATTCACTCAAATTAATGAAATATGTCAAAATGCCACTTTACCTTGTATGGGTTTAAGCGAGAAAGAGATAGCCGAAAGATGTCATCTTTCTTACACGCTGACGACCGCTCGAAAATTTCAGCCATAGATTTCCAACTAGTTATATTATAGAGCTCAATAGAAGAATTTAGTGTTTACAATGAAAGAAAATCAACACACCTGTGGAACCATTAATGCATTCTAGCAACCGGGTTGGAAGTTGCCACGCCCGATTATGTTTTTGTGTTTTAGTTTATAGTGCAATATTCGAATTCTGATAGTAAGTGTCAAAACTATTTCTTTTCATAACTCACCACAATTTACCTAATGATTTTGAAGGCTCTATTATTCTTTGAATATCTTAAATTATTTCTGCATTTTCCACATGATAAAATTTAAAATCATTCTTCAATATTTTAGGGGTTGTTTTGGACTATCTGATGATTCTGTTTTATTCCATAGACCAAACATTGTTATAGTATCATTTGGAACATTTTAAAATTAGGAAAAAGTTTTTGTTCCGTGGGTGTTTCTGATCAGGACTAAAAGCTGTCTGATTTTTTTAAACATTAATTATGATGATAAATATTCGATTTGGAAATAATAAAACTGGTTTAGATGAAAGTACAGGGTCATGTAATACACTGTAAGTGTTTCTAGGAAAACTTCTACATGATAATTCCTAATATTAAGAGTTTCAATTTCAAGCAATTTTTTTCACTATTTCCACAGAAGACATTTCTTTTCCATCGGTGAGATTATTCTAATTTTATCCAGTTTTATACGTTCCTATTTCAAGCCCTATGTTGTGTAATGTAAATAAACATTCTCTTTTCTTAGTTATCAAACATACTCATTCTATTGTTTTGTTTAGCTTAGAAACGCTAATGTTTGACATTTCATGCTAGATAAAAGTATTGTCCCTGTATAGGTCAGTAGTCCACATAAGCTTTCACCTATTTTTCATTCATTTAATTATATCCATACAATAAATACATTATTAGTTAGATGTAATTTGTAGGGTATATTTCTTTAAAGATAGATCAACACTACCAACTTAATATTTGTGATTGCTTGGCATTATCTCTGACTTTATTCCGGTTTTTGATCACAACTGGGCTATTTTGGAAGCAGAAATGGAAGTGCTACATTCATAAACCTTTTATCTTAGTTATTTCACAGTAACAATGTTTAAAAAATAATTAGTGACTTCTTGGCTGTATCCGAATAGTCAAGTACACTTGACTTGATGCAGTCTTGATAATTTTACACTTCTCACAGTTTTCATAGTGAAGACTGCATCAAACTATTCGAACGGCAACACACTTGGGCCCACAGTGCTGCTTCCTACCGAATACTTTGTGTAAGTCGGTGCTCATCAGACGAAACGATAATACTAAAACAATTGCCAGTCAAACACCGCACCAACGCCCCATGGCTCGTAGCGTTCGTATTCATGGTTACCAAGACCTCAAGAAAACTGCATCGGTCTAGTCCGCGACTATTCGGACAGATCTACACTTGGTCACGTGATTGCCAATGCAGCTATCAACGCCACGAGCCAACGCGACGTCGCATAAGTAGACTATTCGGATACAGCCTATATCATAGCCAACACCTAACCTAAGATATTAGCTTATTTAAAAATTTGTATTGTACTGATTTTTATTATGTATGAAAATTAAGGATAGTTTGTGTATATGCATATCATATGATTTTAAAAATGGATACATGAGTAACTATATTTAGCTTAGATGTTACAGAGAAAACCTTTACTATATGTCACAATAACATGCAGTATCAAAACAGTATGGTAGCCGTTCAATGTAAAATATATAAGTTTATCAAGCACAAATTTAATTTTATTGTTTTTTATTATCTTATAACCTAAAACACAAATAATGTTGACTTTAAGCATAATGTATTTTGTTAGTTCTTCATAACCTTATCAAATAATTACAACAATGCTTACTTTAATAGGTCTATGTTAGTCAATTAGATTATAGGTAGTTTCGCTTCAAGGAAAAAAATCTGGACTTTCACCTGAGAGACTTGATAAAGGGACCAAATGAAACAAACCAGGTGCCCATGCAATTGTAGAAAATACAAAATATTGTCCAATATAGGTATCAATTTGCTAATTTTTGACACAAGGTGTAGAAGCGCATTTTGCAGTACCAAAAAAGTATTGAAAAGAAGCAAGATGCAGTGTGAAGCATGTTATGTAGCAGTATGCAAAATATGCTTCAAACCATTCTATTCCTCGGTTATAACATAAGACCATTTCAAAATTTTAAATGTGACTATAAGCTATGGGTTCCTTGTACAACAATTGTTTCTAAATTTATATGCACATTTAGTTTTTTCATATTATGTAAAACAATAAATTCAAACAATAATATATTTTGAATATAAATCTATTATCTTGGTCAAGAAACACATTGAGACTAAAGAAACAATCACATGTTGATAAATGCATGGTAATTTCCCTTGATCAGCATTATTTATCTCATTATTATTCAATATTAATTGTGGAGGTCCAGCATGTTGACCAATGAACACAGGCTGTCTGTTACGTCCCAGATGACCACTGGTACACATAGGCACCACCCCTTAGAAACCATAGTAATGGTGCAATTTGGATTTTGAGGATTTGAGTGGTTCTTTCGATACACTAGATGAGTAAAATCAAGAAAAAAAATTTGTTACCAATAAAGTGGTTACTAAATCAAACCAACAGGGTATGGGTCAAGGGTGCTGTAACAACGTTTATGTTGCATAATAAAATAAATTATCTGTGTGTTTAAGTTGATATGGTGATCAGAAGTAAGATAACATTAAAAAAAGTTTTTACGCCCGAAATTAATGAGTTTTCCAATAAATCTAGATGACATCCGGATTTTCAATGTACATCGAAAAATGAGTAAAGGACACTTACGACACATGGAGACAACAAATGGAAACAATCCTTATAAAGAACGACCACTGTGAATACGTCGATGGAACTTTTCTCAGGCCAGTACCATAGGAAGGTGTCGATTCAGCAACCATTGCCACGAATATCACATCGTGGGACAAAGCCAATCGTAAAGCTAAAGCCGACATTGTCTTGGGTGTGAATCCTGCAGAGCTTTGTCACACAAAACATTGCGGAACATCCCAGGGGGTGTGGCAAAAACTTGAATTAGTTTATAACTCGAAAGGGGCCCCGGGAAAGAGACTCTTCTGAAAAACCTTTTGTTCACACAAATGCACTAAGGTGCAAAACGGCGGATTACCTCACAAACTTTCTCAACCCAGTTGATAAAGTCCAGAAATGGATACTTGCATCGCTGAAGAGTTATTAATTATAGTGTTACTATTAATCACAACTTGTGAATGTGAGGAATGCCAGGCCCCCACCGTGGTTCGGATCCCACGTTAAACTTTAAGTCCTCCATTTCATCTCACAATCACCCTATCACTACACATTAGCGTAAGTGCGTACAACTCGAACGGATAGTAAGACGCGGTGCTAATAATAATAATAATAATAATAATAATAATAATAATAATAATAATAATAATAATAATAATAATAATAATAATATTAATAATAATATAGTGTACCAGATAGCTACAATAATGTTCGCTGTTCATTCGAATCTAGAAATGAACTTGTTACGTCTCAACTATTTTAATAATGGCATTCCTTGGGCTATTGATTAATTACCTTGACAAAGTATTCTAGCTTGACTAAAATTTATTTAATTTCTTTTTCAACTGAAATGTAGGTCTTTTTTATTCTTGAAAACTAGAAGGTTTAGAGTAAATAAACATATTGACACATGAATTATTTGATTAATAATATATTAGGCATTTATGTAGATAACAATATTAAACAATTAATATAACTTGTTTACTCCTAAGATGTCCAATGGTTTAGTCCTGTTTACTTTCCATGGCAATGTAAGTTTGTTGAAGTCTTGCTTACTTTCCATGGGAGCTCAGCTATTCCCCCTTACCACAGCACACAATAAACCTATATCGGCTTGTAAACAAATTCTTATAAAATTCAAAATACATTCAACGCTGGTTACAGCAAACTGTCACATACAGTCTCATTTAAAGTAAAACTTCTTGAAGGGTACAGTGCAAGAAAGGAAAAGAAAACAAACTCAGATGGCGCGGACGCTTTGTACGTATGATCTTACGAAGGACGAAATGGTAATAAAAACAATTCATCAGATTCGAACAATGATACAAATCAAAATGCTAAAATTGGTCAAAACCAAAGCCAGGGTTATGCGAAAAATTGAAATGTCCAAACATCAAAGAAGTGCAACTATTGTAAAAATAAAAACCGGGCAGTTAGTAGCTGATTGCTCGACAAAAATGTCGAATGAAATCAAGTTTCAATGGCATCAGAGCAAATCCATGCAGTAGCAGGATTTGCAACTTTTTCGTCATCGTCAGAGAGCGCTCTGCGCGCGAAGTTATCATATATGGGATTTTGATTCTATACCTACATTATTTTCAACCTTCTGTTTTGCTAAGAGTTTATGGTTTTTCGTATTGATACGTGTATGTTTATCCGTTAGATTCACTCACGGAAGAAAACACGAAAATAACGCTGGAAGCAGCAATATTTAGGTTTTAGTTTTTAGAAACGAGAAGCATTATTGATTCGGTATTTGTTAAACTTTTTAAATTAACAATCGTTAACAATGAATAAATAATATAATTTGACTCCCTTTTCATAATCTAACATTCATTCGACTCTGCTAACTTTTATTCTACAAAATGCTCTTATAATATATATAACATGTCACACTGTCATGTCGGTAATTAGCTTAAATAATTTTCATATACATTTCATATTTTTACCTGTTAAGTAACTGTTAGTAATAGTTGTTGAACTGTACGGATAAGAAATATATATTATTGATGTATCTGACCTCTTGGGAGAGAGAATAAAGTGATCGGTATCCTTGTCCACACATTTGAAGTACCGGTACCTAATTCATTATTAGAATTTCGGGTAGCACCACTGGGCTGAATGCCCAATCAACCCCCATCCTATGGGTAGTGCCACTCACCTGACTGGGCAATAAACTATCCCCCTGGAGGTAACATCCCTATGCCGAATGACCAATCAGCCACCACCCTACGGGTAACACATCTCAAACGAAGATTCAACCACCATGTGGGTAGTGCCACTTGGCCGACTACACCAGTATTGGCTATAACGATGAGGAGCACCATTTCGACGGGCAGACCAGACAAGGAACTGAAACCTAACTACCCATGCCCCATTCATTATAAAGGAAGTAGCATCAGGGAAGAGAAACCTTTCAAAAAGATATCACCCCAACCGTTACAGCATATTCCACCATTGAAAAAACTTCCTCCTCCCAAGATCAGTTTTCCCTGCCCCAGCCCTTAATACAAACGACACATTTCCAGTCATTGAGCTCAAAACTCATTCATCATAATTCTCTCCAATCCGAGAACGACTTCAATCAATCTCTAGAGTCCCCTAGAAATAAAAAAAAATGGCACTTTACCCCAATTTCCGCAGCTCCTTCCAACCCTATTCGCTCGGAAGACATGACTTGGAACTTTGCCTTTATATTTTGACAAGAAGGATCCTCATAATAATAGGACCATCTTTTTTGGACAAGCAGCAACGTACATAGTAAATAGCCTCAACCAATGGTACTACCTCCCGAACAACCACACGACATCCATACCCTCCCATCAGACTACTTCCTAAGTTTCCACTAACCGAATGCCTTGACATAGCAGACGGCATCCTACGTGGGGTCATCAATTTAACATATGGACTTTAGGAGAAGTGAGACAGAAGTCTCTCTCTGGACAACCCACCCACCAGACAAAACAACACACCCCTTTCTGAATTAGCATACATTCGGCAGCATTCAATCCCACGGTCTTTGCGCCCAATACCTTACCTTTAACGCCGTTACGCCCATCAACTTCACACCAAGATGCCATGAATACGATTACAGAATCAATGCGGAAGTCCAGAATGCCCGGCAAGGAGTGAACATGCCATCTATTGCAATCGGTGCAACAAATAGCTCTCAGTCACACGCAATGGATGGTAGGACAGGGAAAAGGACACGATGGGATTTATTACAAGTGCAAAAACGGTCAAGAAGAATAACAAAATAAATAAAAGCTAAGGGATTTCAGATTGACGACCCGGCAGACATCTAAGGAAACCAACGCTCAAGAACCATGTAGCCTTCAATCCTGTTAAGGTCAAGAACACGAAGATCCAATGGTTTTTCTACAACGATGCGAGATTTCTCTCCAAACCCAAGAAGAACCTTAGGACTTGTCAACCATCGTAAAGGAGAGACTCATCCAAAAATAGTACATGGGTGGAAGTTCTACTAGAGTTAAGAAGCCACTTGGAAAGAACTTGGCACAAGACACAAAGAGCGCTGCGACTCTAAACACAAAATGCTCAAATTACAAGCTAGCCTAAACGGGGAGTGCCAAGCAAAGGATGACCCAGTAGATCAGTTCGTTTGGAAGAAGAGCAAGCTATTAGATTATTTCCCCAATCTCCAGAGTGTAACATGCTAATTAATATTAGCCTGTAAATTAAAAAAAACACTAATTAATACACATGTCAATACATACAAGAATTAATGAATCCAAAGTATAGGCCTATATGGCAGATGATCAAATCACTGTGTGATTGTGTTCTTGAATACGGCCCGATTTGACATCCAAAAGGAACAATCGGACTCTCCGGCCACATCTGGTCAGCATGCACGACTCCACAGATGCCTTATACGACGACCGATTCAAGCTCTACTCGGTTCTCCAAGTTCCTTTTAGAAGCCCCTCCCCCATTCCCCCCACTTATTACACGTCAGTTTCATTCATATATAAAGTCCCACCTCGCACTTCATTATGGTATTCATTTCTAACTACTTGTCGTAAGTGCATTCAAGGAGACTTCAAGAACTGCTCGGCATTAGAGTCGTGGTCACGATGTTTGACACGTCAATCTCACCTCTTCGTCACAGATAATATATGTTAAAATCTAAATTCTTTAGATCGGGAAAAAGGAGATATCAGGCTAATCCATGGTTTTGTTCCATGACCTAGTTGGGTCTTTGATTGCTATCGTCTGTAATTTGCCTATTGTACCTTCGTAAAGTGCTCACCTCGTGGGTATGCCTCTATTCCAGAGGGATGGCCCACATAGTGTTGTTTATTTTGTCCGGCTCCCTTCAGGTGCTGGTAGGTCTTTTAAATATTGATTGTTTATTATGGTTATAGTTTGTCTCCAGACTATTCTTGAGTAATAGCTATACTATTGGATGACCAGGCAGCACTAATGTGGAATAGGCCTGCCATAGTATCCTTAGAGCCTAGATTCCTGATATCTCTCCTATGACTATTTTTAAACCTATAGTTTTAGCGCTAGGAACTTAACTTCAGTAAAATGTAACTCTTTCTAGAGTTAACACACACTAACTAGCTCAGTTTAACTTCCTTCGATGTAACTCCTTAAACAAGGACTTTCGAGTTTTAGATATTGTTTAACAACCTTTCTGGTCCAAGCTGATCTGGCTTATGACTTGTAGCCGTAAGGCTGGAGTAGAGTAATGTAGTGTTGCTTAACCACATATTAAACTATTTCCCTCCAACTTAAATTAATGTAGTATTCTAGTTACCTCACTTTCTTTATAGAATGTGTGCTTGTTATTCTTAAATGAGTTACAACCTTTTCTAACTTCAACCAAACCATTTGTCGCTTTGTTGTAATTCAAGTTTTGTGCTTCTCCCCTAACACGACCGTTAGGGGCAGTCATGTTACTAGTTGCTCAAATGTTTCCTAGCATTAAACAGTGGTGTCTGTGAATTCCCTATGTTTTTGATACTAATACACATAATTGTTAAACTTGTATACCTCTATTATGCTTTGGGTACCTTATCTTTTTTGTATTTCCTTGTTAATGTACTCATCACTTCTTCTACCAAATAGGAGAAGCGGCTATACTAGGGGAACAAGTGATGCCCCTCATCATAAATCTCCTACACCCAACAATCAAGCCCTCCCTTATATCGATCGGGTTCCTCCACCTCCTTAGACCAGCTAATAGAACAAGCCCAATTCATCCAGCAAAATATAAAGCCTTCATCCCACCCACTACCAACCAATTTGTCAACCCATCCAGCCAAAAAGATCCACGCACAGCACCTTAATGGAATTACTGCCCTGAAATACATTTCCACAAAGACTTTTCAGTCTTAGCATGGAAGAAAAACGAGAAAACTTGACCCCAACGACTTTCAAGACTAACCGGGGAAACTAACAGAGGTGTGGAGACACACCCATCTTAAATCTAGATTTTGGAGCAATCTTAGGAATGTTTCTAACAAGTCCATGGGGACGCCGTGATCTTTCATCACGATAGTGGACTCCAGTGACACACTTCATCGATGATCTTAATACAAAGCTAAATTAAGCTCAACTCTATGAAAATACGCCTCGCTAAAACAAGCATGGAGTTACATATCAGAAAAAGCTGCAATCTGACTATAGGGATAGGAAACACTCTCGATGCGACACGTAGTTTTTGGTACCAGATGAACTTTCAGAAGACATGCTGCTAGGCCAAGAATTGACCCCTGACACCAAAACGGTGCTGGACTACGAGAGATCGTACATGTTGGTAGGAAACCAGACCCGAAAACCAATCTTCTGGGTAAGACGCAGTGGACATCTCATGCCAACCTTCGACTTCACAACCGTCAAACACAGCTTTGAACCTTAGCAATAAGGTGTTAATAAGGTATTAGAGGCACGTAACTGAGATTTCGATGCTAACAACACAATGTCACCAAATGCATGCGGCTCGTAATCCAGTTCAAAGACCCAAGATATGTTCAAGGACCATCTAGAGAAATTGCCCACAGAAGCACCTAATTATACAACAGTAAGTTAGAATATGCTTTGGACCCAAGGGATAGAACATTGCATCTCCAGATAGCAAAGCCCCGTAGTCATAGTCTAGTAAAAATATTGCAAGAAATACACACCGCCTTCAGCACTTCAAGGCAGGCTATTGGCAGATTCCACTTGAAGAGGCATCCAAACCTTTGACAAAGTTTTTCACACCAGAGGGACAAACGTATCAAGTCCGTGTAACGCATTTTTGGCTCAAAGGAGACCCAGGAACTTTCCAAAATATAATGAATCGACAGGTGTTAGCAGAATACTAGAGAGGATAATTGAGTAAGATCATGGAAAGATTAGAAATATACAAGCAACGCCATCCCTGAAAAAGTACGAGTTCGGAAAAAGGTGATTGCAGTATCATAATCTCTGATGGGAACTACCGACATTAAAGAAAGACACAAGCTATTCAAGAATACAAACCAAAAACCAAATGACAGCTACAACAGTTTCTGGGCACGTAATTAATTTCGGGAATTCGTTCCTAACTTGGCAAATCATTGGACCACTCACCTTCCAGACTGGCAGGAACCAGAAATGGATATGGGGCGCGGAGGAAGAACCGTTCAAAAGGACCAAACATGCCTTCCAAACAATTCAACTCTACACAGGTCAGACCCCGAACTATCCATTATGATACAAGCCAACGCTAGTGGTGTAGGAATAGGGATATACTATATCAAAAACCGACAGCAAAAGGAAGATAATCTCATATACGAGTGTGAAGTTTTCCCCAACGGAAAAAAATATCACCAGTGCAACGAACAAGAGTGTCTGGCAACAATTTGGGCTATAAATGGTACCGTTTATACCTAGAGCAACCGTTTAACCTCCGGGCTGATTCCTGGGCTATAAAACGGTACCATTTATACCTTAAGCAACAGTTTACCTACCCTCCGGGCGGATTACAAGTCCTCAACGGGGTTGAATACCATGAAGAATGGGAGGTCAAATTAAATAGGTACTCCCTGTTACTCCAATAATACTCCTTTCAAATCCAACTTCGATCAGGGAGAGAAAACTAACACTCGGACACATTGTCCAGAACCCCCTAGACAAAAAAAAGGGGGGGGGGGAATGGGGGGGAACGAACGAACCCTTCAAACTCAAAGATACCTGCCCTGGAACAAACACCCTCTTACACCTCAACACACTGGAGACTATCTCCGAAATAATTGTCTAGGTTCATAAAGGCGACCAGGATACTCAAAAGATGATATACAAAGGTGGGAACAAATAGGTTAGATACAGCATGAGCAGCGCACAAGGAATGAATGACTGTACCTATATCGGCACCGATGTAAATAATAAGCACTGATGTAGAGGGAAGGACCATAGGAAGGATGGAGATTCATAGTCCCGGACTGGATGAAGGCAGAGCTTCTACAACACTCCTACGAGCACGTAACAGATGGTAACCCAGAAGGGAAGAGCATTCTCGTTGAAGCCCATAGAGACAATATTCTTGGAAAGGGATATCAAAGGTCTTCAAAACATTTCAAACTATGCCAACTTGCGCGAGAGAAAAAAATCTGGAATAACCAGGAACTACCTTATCGAGCACATAGACGTACGTAACTTTGGAAATAGATAGCCATATATCTCATGGAGCCATACCCAAGGTCCATCACAAGAAACAAAATGTTATCTCATGATTAGCGATCTATTCTCACAGTGGACAGAGGTATTTCCGTTAGACAATGTCCAGACCTCTCAGATTCGAAGGATACTAGAAGATGAAATCTCCCCGATAGGGATACCCAGCGGATATTCTAACGGACAATAATAATAACCCACATTCCAGTCCACAGCATGGGCAAAGGCTTGCAACACTTGGCTTGTGACCTATTGAACTACTGCGAACCAGCATCCACAGGAGACTCTCACTGAACAATAGCATAAAGAGCTCACGATAGTTATCCCCAAACATTTACAGACCCAAGAGCACAAACACTGGGGCAAGTCACTGCCTCAACTTCTTTTCTTTTTGCCAAAACAAAGTCACAGGATGAAGGCGTAGCGAACTTATGATAGGACCGGGAAAATGGATGGCCCCGGACCAAGAAGCACTTCCAACGAGTCTAATACAGGACCAGCAAAACTCTGCAAGAAAATCCTCAACCAAATAGAGAACCGGGAAAGATGGCATCAATAGACGTATCATGAAGGGTAACTGAAGTGACGACCACCAATCTCAAAAGAGCCGCCCACTACAGGAACCCTGGTTCTATTGCGACATCACACATTTTCAAACACCAGTGCAGGAGCACACGCAGTGTTCTGTTTTTGGTGGCTCGGACCATAAGTAGTCCAACAGCCACGTGGAATTAATATGTAATGGATCAAGGAGGACTGCGATGTAAAAAGAGATCAGTGCCCAATGAAACCAACTCTAGATACATCACAGAAAGACATAGGCCTAGGTCCTTCATCCGGTACAATATTTCTACCAATATACGAAGCTTCACCAGTCTCCCGAAATTGGAGACGTTCGTTCACAACGTGAGGGGGATTTTTACGCTTTATTTTAATGGTCGATCGAGTTTCCAAAATGCGTCTAAACAAGACTCGTCACGAGAATTTTCGGCCGAGTCATCAAGATTAGCTGGAAACCAGCTGCCGTATAGAGTCATGGGCGAAACAATGTAAAGATGACGTATTATTGAGAAAAGCAAATAGTAACTGCACATCATATTTTTTTAACTATGGAAAACTAAATTAATCCATGTATCTCATTTGCACCGTCATGTTGGTAATTAGCTTTAAGAATTTTAATTTAGATTTCATATTTTTACCTGTCAAGTCACTGATAGCTGTTGAGCTATATATATAAGAAATGTATACGAGTGAACGATTATAGGTGAATTTGACCTCTTGGGAGAGAGAATTAAGTAATTGGTATACTTGTCTACACATTAATGAGTAGGTACCTCATTTAGTATTATAGCTCCGGGTAGCACCACCTGGCTAACTTCCCAATAAACCCCCGCCCTGCGGGCAGTCATTTGACCGACTGCCCCAGTATCAACATCTGCGACAAGCAGCATCCCGATAGGCAGGCCAGACCAATGATTACAGACCCATGCCCTATTATAACGAACACAATACTAGCGGAAAAACCTTCAAAGAAAACTACCAAAATCTTTACTGAATAAAGAGAAAACAAATTAACAATGAGTGTGGCGGTGGCGTTTATTTAATGGAAGCTATGCTTCCCTAAAGTTAAAAAGGGAATCAAGAAAATAAGAGGAAAATAATGTTAAAACCAATTATTATAATTAGTAACCTCTCCAACAAGGATACTGTTAATAATAGTTGAGATGGCAGCTCTTCTTTCTTAGTGCAAGTAATTCTTTCTCACGCAGACTGACAGGCCAGGAAGCTGGTCTCGCTCTTTATTCAGTCATCCGTTTGTTTCCGGCTCTGTCCAGCCCTCATTGGTGAAAGGGAAGCGGCGTTTCCCTAGGCGAGTATTGACTCAGTTTACTTTTGTGATTGATGTATAATCATACTTAATATACTGTCACTATCTTATTTTTAGCAATATTTATTGTTTATAGATATAATTATGGGAACTATATTACCAAATAATATATTTATCAGCAATTTACAGTAATCTTGGTGCTCATTCCAATCAACCAACAACTAAAATAACCAGTGAAAACAAGGAAAATGGACTGTATTTGATATAAAATTGTGATAGGAATTGCTTACCTCGTTCAAATGAGGATCACTGACAATGGAGGCCTACCTTGTGGGTTGCTGGGCTAAGAGTAGGAAGGAATTGGGAAAAAAAGGGCTGACTTAGCGGCATCTTTTAAACTCTTGTTCCTTGATAAAGACGACCATTTTAGGGCCTGTAACAGCCGACTCACACTCGGACACCAATTTGTGCAAAAATTAGTGCACTCATTCTGGAAACAACGTATGTGTCTTGAATACCATACGCAACTGCACTGCTCTCACTCAAAAACAAACTACCCCCCCACGCCTATCAACTCTCACAAAACGGAGGGAACCATCAAAAACAGCGGGAGAATGTTCGAATAATAAACAACAAATACAAAACCAATATGTATAAAGCATTATATAAAAAAAACCTTTGTTAAACAAATTATTACACATAAGCTATTTTACAATATTAAATATATACAGTTCGGAGAGTGAACATGCTACCAGCCTTGAAATAAGGTAATTCAACAAAGTTATTGAGAAGAAAGTGACAAAGCTTCACCACTGGTCGTTTGTAGGTTCGAGTGGAACCTACAAAGGCAACTCGAATCCTTGCCAGGGAAGAATTATTCAATGACCCCAAACAGCCATGTAAATGAAGGAAGGCCATCTAGTTTGATGAGCACAATCATTCCAACTTTGATTGGAGTTTGGAGGGTGTTTCACTTAACCTTTTGTTGCAAAGTATGCATATACTCTAAGTGCCAACGCTTTCAATAATCTTGCACAAGACGTTGCACCAGCTGCCATCTTGAAAAACGATTTAAGGGAACTGTAGCTAAATATTGATCTGGAATGGTTTGGAGAGGTGTCCAGGTCAGAAAATGAGCTGGTGTAAATGATGAAATCTTATCTGGCCTTTGAGTTAGTACACAGAGTGGTCTTGAATTCAAAATAGCTTCTATTTGGTTAAGACAAGTAGAGAGTTCCTCAAAGGTGAGAGTTTGTGCACCAATCACTTGTACTAGGTGAGTCTTGACTGACTTTACCCTGGCCTCTCACAGTCCACCAAAATGAGGATACGAGGGAGGGGAAGAGGGAGGGGGTTAAAGTGCCATGTGATTCCTCTGTAAGACAGCTCCTCTGACAGGACTGTCAATAAACTTGAGAGTTAAGGAAGGTACACAATTTATCCAATTCTGCTTTTGCACCTAAAAAGTTTGTTCCACAGTTTGAGTACATTGCTGAACATTCTCCTCTTCTGCATATACATTGCTATAGAGCGTGAAGAAAAGTTTCTGTGGTTAGGTTCGATGCCAGTTAAAAATGTAGGGCTTTGGTGACAAGACATACAAACAAACATATGCACACCTACTGTGATTTAACACCTCGATGTTGACTTAGAGTAAGTTAAACAGACCCGCAATGTATAATTTTGTTTATTAAACAGACCCACATGGGTGAAAGGTTTGGATTCCTGGGCTCGAGGAGCAGGTAGGTCACCCATGATTGGAAAGCTGGGTTTAGGGTTGAATTTGAAACAATGATTACAATGTTGCACTTGTTGGTGAATCACACCTCGACCAGCCAGAATCAAATATTTCTGTCGGAGCAGTGAAAATACAGGATGTGCCCCAATATGAAGATTGTCCTTGTGACATTGATCTATTACCAAATCAACAAAATGAGCCTTTTTTGAGAGAAGTGTAGGATGTTTTTGATCAAATGTTAGGGTCGTGTTGCGCAGTCAACCTCCTACGCGGATTACACTGTCTATGAAAGGACCGAGATTTTTTATGCCAGGTGAACAGGTGTGGTCAACGTCTAAGGCTTTGAACTCTCTGCTAAAGTGCTTCTTTTGAACTGCTTGTATTAGGACTTGAGCCTGATTCAATTCCTTTCGAGTTAATTGCTCCTCTTTTGGTGCAGCCTTTAGACTAAAGCGGTTTAAAAACCAGAGCACATAGGCTGTGACTCTTTGAAGTTTCTTTAGCGAAGATATGCGGTCTATGAACTTAAGCACTGGTGTGTCTTCTTCATGATGTACTAGTAGGGCAACTATTTTTTCTTCTGAAACAGCTTCTGATGTGGACTCTTCAACAAATGGGATTAGGGGCCAGACAGATGTCACACTGCTGCCAAGTAGGTCCTTTCCACCAAAGATGGTGCTCAACAAGTTGTGAAGGGCTGAGTCCTCGTGAGGTGCAATCCGTTGGATTATCTATTCCAGGGATATGGAACCAATGTTCAGATGGCAAGTATTCTTGAATTTTAGACACACAATTGCCAACAAAAATTTTCCATCGATGTGGTGATGAGTATATCCAGTAAAGTGCCACTGTCGAATCTGACCATGCGTAGATATCTGTAAGTGTGACCTTCTGCATGAGGTGAAGTTTTACCACATGAATTAGTTTTACAAAAAGCACATAGTTCCAATCTAGATATGGAAACTGTTTTCAAGGCGGGGCAACCTTTGATTTTGCACATAACAAGCTTATTACTATTGGGTGCAATGAAGTGAACACTCCGAGATAGATTACAGCACCACAACCCTTTTCAGAGGCATCTGAAAATCCAAGTAATAGGCATTCACAGCGGTCACTCGAGGAAAAATATCGAGGAATTTTGATTGATGAAAGATGGATAAGCTCTTGTTGAAAAGTATTCCATATTTGTCACAAAGTGGCATCCCAACCAATCTTCAGACCCCAAAAGGTTTGGATCAAAATTTTTGCAAACAGTGTGCTGGGCGATACCAAGCCTAAAGGATCAAAAATTTGAGCCACTGTATAAAGGACAGCTCTTTTCATGCAGTCATATGGTGTCACATTTACACTAAAGGTGAATACATCCAAGCTCGGTATCCACTGCATGCTTAAGATTTTTAGGCCGATGTTAGAAGAGGTATCACCATCAAATTCTTTCACTTGATTTTAAATAAGAATGGCATGAAGGAGGTTTGAACTGTTACTTGACCAGTTGCACAATTCAAATCAACCACTTAAGAAAAAACTCACTAATTGATGTTAAAGGAGTTTTGCTTGTTCGACGATAGGTACTCCAGTAACATCATCCCCATATATATTTATTATTCTCTGCTACCTGGGACGCCAGAGAGATCTGATCTTGTTCATCTAAGGCCAGTTGCTTAATAACCCTAAGTGCCAAGTATGGCGATGACTTCAATCCAAAGGCTACTGTATCAAGTTGATAGGTATTCAGAGGTTATGCAATGGAAAAGCGCCAAAGAATTTTCTGAAAGGATCGATGTTCAGGGTGAACCCATATTTGCCTATACATTTGTCGTATATCAGAAGTGAGGGCAACGGGATGCAAATGTAAGTATAAAAGTATCTCAAAAATATTCAATTGAAGTTTAGGTCCAGTAAGGAGAGCATCATTCAAAGAAAGCCCTGAGATGGACTTAGCACTAGCATTAAAAACCAATCTTAATTTGGTTGTTGTACTCTCAGGTTTCAGGACACAGTTATGTGGAATATAATATGAGAACCACTTCGAATCAATGATAGGGGACAAGAACATGTATTTTTGATCCAAATAATCTTCCATGAAAGCATGGTATTCCTTACGCATTTCAGAGTTGCTTTTCAACTTTTTCTCAAGTGTATAGTATTTTTCTGCTTTGGACAAGGTTTCCCCCAAGTCGCATGGGCTGTGTTAAATGGCAGTGCAACCGAATATCGACCAGAACTTTCTCTTTTAACATTTTGACGGAATATGTCTTCACAGCGAGTCTCTTCTAGACTATAAATAAGGTTTTCTGTTGAAACCTCCTCCAATAACCAAAACTGTTGAAGGACCCTATCTAATTGTGGATTCAGCGAGGTACAAAAAGTTTTGGGTGCTGTGGACTGAGTGAGAGACATTTTGCCCATAACTAGCCATCCGAAACATGAGCTTAGGGCCACAGGTATGTTTGGCTGACCAAATATTCTCCTCCCATCAACTATATAGGGATATAATTCCGCCCTCTCTAGACCATCCACTTCACCTGGTTGATAAAAGTGGTCATCTGCAAGAGTCAGAACCTCTAGTAGGGCCATGTTTTTGGTAGTACTTGAACTGCTGGAAGTTGATCTGTGATCTTGTAAACACTCAAAGCAGAGATATGAAATCTAGGCTCGTCTAAGAATCTGGGTTGAAGTGTGAAAGAAATAGTACCATGAATTGGGAGCAGTGATTCCCCGATTCCATTAACCGAGCCTTCCAACCGATGATGAGATAAACCTAGCCTTTTAAAACAAGATTCAGTGATAAAGTTTGCCTGGTTAGCTGAGTCTACCAAGAATCTAACCTCTTGTAGATTTCCCGATACATCCATTATATGTAGCAACGCTGTAGATAGCAACACCATAGATTTAAGGGTTGTAGAAGCTGCTGACAATACTGTGGAAGCTGTACATGCTGTTGGCCTATAAGTTGCTTCTTCTTCAACACTAGGTGCGGGGGTGACATCAACATTAGGCCTAGCCTTCATTGTACAATTTTCAAAATGGAGCAATGAGTGGTGTTTGGAGTTACAATGGCGACAAATTAGCACTGAACCACAAGATGCCACCTAATGCGAGCCACTTAAACAATTCAAGCACAGTTGCTTATATTTTACAAATTCAAATTTTTCAACAGGAGTTAGTTTTAGAAATGGTTCACAATGATACAAGGTATGGGGCTGTTTGCAGTTTATACATAGTCTTGAGCCTCCAGAAGTATTTCCATCTGTTCTTTTGTCTTAATATTCTTGGGGAGGTAGCTTGGATCCTGCTGCCCCCTTTGATCCAACTACAAACGAATTAACCCCTCGTTGGTGACTTCTATCTGGGTAGGTGGGTAACTTGCCATGGCCTATACCTACATCTGAAGGGGCTAGTGCCTTTTCAATCTGATAGTTTTTCAGGGAATATAGAAACTCATTCACCGTGGGAAAGGCGCTGTCCTGTAAAGTTATTTTCCATTGCCTTTTGGGTGAAGGATCTAGTTTGTGAATGACAATGAAAATTAATGATCTAGTTGTAGGATTACCTGGGGTTAGCATGGTATTTGCTTGATCAATCTTCTCACGACTATTCCTTTCACATGCAATTCAATTTTTTTTTTTACAAGAGATTGATTAGTATATCAGTTTATATTGAGGCTACATAGTATGTAGGTACAACCACGATTGAAAGGGAGCTCTAGCTGCGGTGGTGACAAAGTCTATTCATAGACTAACTATTTACAAACTGGGAAATAAATGAATAAAAAAAGCACTGAACAGAAAATGAGTTAACTATAGAATAAAAATTGAATATAAAAAAAATATTGAAATAAATTACTAAACACCTGGATTAAATACTTATTTTGACTTAGTTACAAGTCCATAACAAACACTACACTTTATATGTTTGTTCAAACTCACGTTATGACTCTTGACGATAGATAGATTGATTCTGAAACCACCTGATCATGAATCACAATTTGAGATTTATCATTGTAGCCTGGATCCTGTTGTTGCTCTTTCATAAATCATTACGTAAGCTTGACCAATGTATCTTCTAGTGCCCCATAAATAACTGTGATATGCTTGGTAGTAGTTTATATGTAAATCCCTTTGGATAAATACCATTATATTAAAAAAAATTGAAATCTGTGAGCATGTTTAGCTATTGATCAAACATTTATTATAATAGTTTAATGTAAAAGTACACTTATTTTTAATTACTACAGAGTATTAATATAATAGTGAAGTATTGTTAAGTAAGAAAGGAACAATCAAACAGTTCCATTGATGGGGTTATGAGGAACAATGTTAGTAGAAGTGTTGATGGTAGCTAGAGCAGCATTTGCGTTGAGGTCTGGCATCATGATAGGGAGAGACGAGGCGCATTGAAAATTGGTCTCTTCAAGGTCTCTCTGGAGTTTGGCAAGAGGAGGGCACTGGAGAACTATGGACTGAATACTGTGTAGTGTCTAAAACATCATAAACAATCACACATATTACATTTCTATTCAATTACAAGTTTCAGTATTTTATTACATGGAAAAAAGAATAATCTTGTAGTTTTAGTTTCTTAGATTTCTTTAGTGTTAAAAATATTTTAAAACGTAAATAAATTATATTTTGCATTTTAAAATTATTTTTAAAATAACTGCTAAAAGAGGAAGCACATAACTAAAAGGGGTGGATAGAAGGAATTTATTTTTAAAAGAAAGTTAGATTACAAATACCAATATCACTCCCAGAGAGTTCTGATAGAATGTAACCAATAATGAGTGGTGACAATCAATTTTCTTTAAGGCAGCTTAATGTCAAGTGACTCCCCCTGTGGTGACTTTAGTAAGTTACAAATTAGTTGCTGCCAGCGATGTGTTCAGTGTTTCAATTTGTATCCATAGTTGGTTTATTATTACTTGTGTCCTGTTTATATAGGCATTTTGAAAATATATTTTAGCAAATTTTCCATTTTTAAAGGAAAGCACGAGAATGATATTAACTGTCATTTGTGATATCAGCATTGCTTGTATGGGAATGTAGGGACTGCAAGAAAAAATGAGTGATTCTGCGGTTTTATAAAAAAAACCTTTTTTTTTGACCAAAATAAATAAAATATCACTTCAGTACAAACACATAGTTTAATTTTCTTCACATAATGATAACAACAGTTATTGAATATATGGCATGAGCAGAGTGCCATTAGACAAGAAAATTTTAAAAGCAGAGAAAAAGTCATCATAAAATTCCAGGACATTGACAGATGTCTATGTCCATCTATTTTTAAATATCCTTGTTGAAGATAAGTGTTAAAGAGCAGCATCTGTTGTGAAGATTATAAATAAGGTTAGGCCAATGACTATTAATCTGATCATCAGCTGATTATGGCACAATCAGTTAATTGATGATTGTAGTTTGCTCATATATTCTTAAAGGAATTTTTTGTTAAGCCCCAACCCCCTCCCTGTAAGGTACTGTGACTCAATTATTGTTAAGCTCTTGGCAGACAGCCTTAGCCTTTGTTCTGTTGCTAGGTAGCGGTATGGGGTGGCTGCTTGTGACTACATAAATAGTTACTTCTTTTATCAATAGCAGGGTGATGGGAAAGGGAAGGGTTTTTTGAATAACAATGTAAGTGAGTGTGAGAGAAGTTGTATTGCATCTGTTGTGAGTATGGAGGGATTATTTTTGCAAGGTTTTCCACAATGCCAGCTACAAGGTGGACCCTCTTAGGGAAGTTCTAGAAAACCGGGAATGATGCTTGAATTTCGAACATCGAGAAAAAAAAACAAGAATTGTGTCTATTAAAATAGTTTTAGACACATTATTTTAATTTTCCAAAAGTTTTCAGGTAGCGATCACTTTAAATAGCCTCTAGAGGCATCCCATTCTCAAAAAAAATTCAGGAGAGGAGCACTCTAAATGTCTTCTCGAAGCAGCTATTTAAAAAAAATCCAGGTGATGAGTTTTATGTATTAACATGGATTAACATGGCTGCCACCACTAATGTCTCATTAATTAAAAGGCATCCAATTTTCAAAAATTCGAGATAAGGATTTATTATAATAGTTTCTAGGTAATATTCTGAATATTTTCAGGTAGCAATCAGTCTAAATAGCTTCTATGGGCATTCATAATTCAAAAAATTGCCTAGAGAAGACCATTCTAAATACTTATTAAGGAATTTAAATTTCAGAAAATTTTTGGGTCAGGTCCCCTCTAAATATCTTCTAAGGGTACTAAAATTTTAAAAAAAATATGGAAAAGGATCATTTCAAATAACTTGTAGAGGAGTCTATTTTCCATAAGACGACCTCTTAGAGTGGGTTCTATATCCCATTCACGGTAGGAATTGACTTTTGAAAGGCCTTTTTCCCTACCATAAATCTACTATATAGTAGGATATTTATTGGTAGGAAAAAAGACCTTTCAGAGAGTAATTCCTACCATGAATGGAATATAGAGGATCCAGTTTTCAGACATTCGACGGAGTTTGACTTAGTGGAGGAACTTTAAAAACCAGATTTTTTTCCTAATTCCTCACCCCTCCCTTATTAGCAAATAAAATTCTGTCGACAGTGGTTGTAGTACATTTGTATACATACTAATTTTAAACTTGTCTTATCTCTAATCGTGGCTGAGCATAAATCAAAAGTATAATAATGACTTTCAAATAAAGACCCTAAAACTAGTGCTATAGTGACAAAGAGTAATTGTATGGCCGTACCCATATTTTAGAGTGGAGGGAGGAA
This sequence comes from Timema douglasi, assembly GCA_901482245.1. NCBI lineage: Eukaryota > Metazoa > Arthropoda > Insecta > Phasmatodea > Timematidae > Timema > Timema douglasi. Next base: position 26,853 of record CABEEJ010001922.1, read on the forward strand.
TTTTGCTGTGGTGGCTTGTAGCGGAGTCTCCCAACTGAAGAGAGTAAGGAGTTTTTGAACAAAGATCCATCTTAAAGATAATTAAATTAATTTCAAACATCATTGAGGTTGCACTGTGATGAATTTGAAAGGAGAAACTCCAATAATTTACTAGATTAAGCGTTGGGTAAAAATACTTATTAATATTTGCTCAGGCACTAACATTTGGTGGAGTGTTCAACAAAACAAAACATTTTAATTTGGAATCATTTGTTAAAAGTCTCGAAATCTGAGGAACATTTTCAAAAATCAGTAAAATCATTTTATTTTGCCAGGAAAACGGGGAATTATGCTGGAATTTTATTGTAGAATTTGAGTAGCCACTCTGAACTAGCAAACAGATTTCTGAACCAAGAGAGGAAGATTGAAGGGAAGCTAAAACTGGGAAAGAGTCCATGGAAACCGAAACTGAACAGGAGTCAAGGGAAACCGAAACTGAACAGGAGTCAAGGGAAACCAAAACTGGACAGGAGTCAAGGGAAACCCAAATTGGACAGAAGTCAAAGGAAGTTATTTATTACCTGCATCTTGTACTAATTATGTTAATGGATTAGGAATGGGGAAATTTGAATTTAGAGGAAGTGAACACACATTTGCGTGGAGGGAGAGTGAAAACTATTTAGAAAAACCACCCCCAGTTTAACCGACTGCAATTCGAGCCTTGATTTCCCTGTCCTCGGCAGTCTAGTTCAACATGATTAGGGCGTTAGCCAACTATGCTACCGAGGTGGGTTCAGAGGAAGTTAAAACTGCGCTAAACTCAAAGGATGTTAAAAATAGGTAAGATTCAAGGGAAGTCAAAACTGGGTAAATTCAAGGGAAGTCAAAACTGGGTCAAATTCAAGGGAAGTCAAAACTGGGTCAAATTCAAGGGAAGTTAAAACTGGGTAAGATTCAAGGAAAGTTAAAACTGGGTAAGATTCAAGGTAAACCATTATTATTATTATTATTATTATTATTATTATGTCATGCTACCTGTTCGAGTTATATGCACTTACGCTAATGTTTAATGGTAGGGTGATTGTGAGATGAAATGGAGGACCTACAGTTTAACGTGGAGCCCAAACCATGGTGGAGGCCTGGCATTCCACAAATTCACAAGTTGTGACTAATACACATCTTGTCAGAGGTGAAGGAAGGGTTTGGCAATCATATAAATCTGTGCTGAGGTCAAGGATTGAACCACAGAGCCCCAGCACAGAAATTTGACACCTTACCCCTCGATCGCCAGGTCACCATTTCAAGGAAAGCCAAAACTGTAGAAGATTCAAGTGAAATTATAATTAAGAATTATCGGAGGTTTTAAAACTACTTCATGGATTCAGAACTTGTCTTTATTCCAATACTTTAATTTATTCACTGTTCAATACTTATAAAATTATTTAGAAAAATGACTATGCTCATTTAAATTCCAATATTAATATAATTGCCATAATGTTTTATGCCCATATTTCAAAATAAAATTCCTATTCAAAACTATCACAAACTTAACTATGAGAAAATGGAGTCAAATTGACCCAAAAATAACCACCACCATGATCATGGCGCAATAGTCTCCCATCTTCCTTGGAAGCTATTCCATTGTTAAAATGTCCTGATGAAAAAGTTCCTCTTGTTCATCACTAACAGAACTCAAATTTTCAGGAAAAACATCAAGGTGGGAGTGTAAAATAATGAATTTTCGAGGGTATCCTAAAACCCAAGTTTATATAGCTCTCTAAAAGATTTTCCACCAAATTGATATAGATGAGATCTTTTATGTCACCAAAAATTCTAGAAATAACAGCCTTGAAAGCCATCCAAGCAACAAATTCAAAGTCATTTAACCTTGCATCAAATGTCAGGTCTTTTAAGTAGTTTCTTTATCTGAGGCCTGAGGGCCAATAAATATCCCCACCTTTAATTTATTTTCACTCAACTTAGGAAACATTTCTTTAAAATGAAAGACCCCTCGGATGTCTTTATCTAGTACTTTAACAACATTTTTTTATAAACCCAAGCTTTATATGAAGGGGAGGCAAAATAATTTTCATAGGACCAACCATGGGAGGATGGTTTACATTTTTTTCACTGACTACAAATCCCTGAAGTTTCGGACATTCTTTAAATAAATAGTGGATTCTTGTATCTGCAAAGGAAAGAGCAATGGTTTGTAAAGCCACTTTGTAGGTCAAGAAGCAAAGCAACCACTTTTAAATCCCTGCAAACTTGCTATATGTGATCTTTATACTTTATTCCCTCTAGCAGTGTTGTCATACGTTCATATATTTATTTCATTCCAACTGTGTGAGTAAGGAGTAGGGATGGAACTTTATTCCCATTATGTAGTAAAACTGCTTTCAGACTAGCTTTAGATGAATCTATGTAAATACGTCACTCTTCAGGATTATGGAGTCCAAGTTCCAGCATCAAGCCATTAATACATATACGAAACAAATTGTGCATTCCAAAATATTTAAACAATAGTTTGTTAATACTTTCTGAAACTTAAAATGTTTAGGCCTTAAGCTAAAAGGTTAAAATTTCAAGAAGCCGGTATATCACTAAGCTCTGTTCAATGAGGTGCGGCATTTTTACATTAGATTCAGGAAAATATTCTTCAGCAATTACAGTTTTATCTGTTTTACTGTCTAATGTTTCCATATATGTTGAATTTTAAGGAGTTGCAGGCACAGGCATCAATGGAGAAGATACATTCGCATACCTAATGGTATGTTTGTTTGTGCCTGAATATCCAGAAATTTTGGTCGACAAAAATAACAGTCAGTGCAGTGATCTTTCGGTTCACACCAAATCAATGGAACAAAAAAAGTATAGTACGGCGTTTTTCATTCAACCACTCAACTGAAGTAATGGCACACGATGTACATCAAATATGAGGGGCCAGTTATTATCTTGATTGACAAGTATACAGCCAAAATAAATTTTATAGGACTTTTCCATCAAACTTAAAATAGTTTGCTGTTGAGTTTTTGGTGTAAACTTACCACATACTTAACAAAATCACTTAATTTAAAAGCAGACATATTTTTGATAGCACTATTCACTAAACTGACTGAGAACAGCAAAGAACATGCAAATAAAGGAATTTTACACCATCATACACTCTGCAAAGCTGTTGATGCTTGAATGCCCGGCCTTGACTTTGTTTTAACAGGTAACTCCTCTTCTTGAATCTTCACCCCC
>CABEEJ010001922.1:30203-77515 GCA_901482245.1 Timema douglasi
AATCCTTTTATATCCTGCACTTGTGAGTTGTAATATTTCTTCTTCAACATATCCATTTCATTTGATTCATTTATTTATTATTTTCTAATAAATTGTGTTTTATGTAAAAAAAACTGTATGGAGGGATATGGAAAAGTGTGAAATCTGTATTAAGGCTTATAATTAAAGTGAATTGTATCATAAAAACCATAGGTGACAGGACATTTTTAATAACATATTTAAGTTCAGCATATCAATCAATCTTAATAAGAATTTATGTATAATGTCAGATACTAAATTGTTGTTGAATGGTGATATTATTAAAAATAATAGATTCTCTGTTTGGTCTGTAAATGTATTTGGTCAATTATTTGCTTTTTTATTTATTTCAAATTTCTCAGATTTGCAAGAATCATTTTAATCTTTCGAGAAGGAATCAACATTATTTTTTATCACCTTGATCTTGAATTTTCAAGTCTTACACATCTCAAGTTAAAATCTTAATCATTATTTTAATATTAAATTAATAATATGTTGAAAGTGTTAGATTGTACAATCTTCTTGATACTACCTGTAAATGTGGTGTTAGTTAATATTTATAATTAATTTTGTTATTATACAACAATAGTTTTGAATTAATAGTATGCACATTATAATATTATACCTGTAATGTTTGCACACACTGGAGTATTAAGTAAGACATTTCTAGCAAATACAATGTTATGATGTATTATGTACTAGGTAAATTAGAAATATTATGGTAGTGTGGATAGAAATAAAGTTTGGAAAATGTTGGAGAAGGATGAAGTGGAAAGATGAGTTGTAATGATAGTTAAGAACATGTATGAGGATAACATGAGTTGTGTTAAGATGCGGGATGGGTGGAGAGAGTGGCTCCAAACAAAAAATGGAGTAAATCAGGGGAGTGTTTTCTCACCAATACTATTTACAGTGGCAATGAAAAATGTCATGAGCAAAGTGGCAGGAAAACTCTGGGAGGAAAGAATGAAAGCCATGATGTTTGCTGATAACTTGATATGAGCAGAGAAGGAAGAGGAAATACACTAATAGATAAAGGAATGGAATGAGGATGTGAAATAGTGTGGAATATAATTTAGCAGGATGAAGTGTGAAGTGATTGCAATGAAAAGGAAGAGAATAAGGCCTAATAAAGCTATCTAGTTGAAAAGGTACAGAATGTAAAATATCTTGGAAGTGTGATTCAGATGAAGGGTTGAGGTAGAGATGATATATAATAAGAGAACAACATAGTGAGATGTTCTCTGTTAGGTGTGTAAGAGACCTGCTATGGAGAAGAGAGGTGTCCTTGAAGAGCAAGTAAGTGCTATATAGGGTATACTTTGTAGTCATTGCCACATATGCAGCAGAAACTTGTACAAGAGATACTAGTAAAATGGAGGCCATGGGAGAGCTTTGTATTAAGCATGCTGTCAATAAGATGGTATGGGCATGTAATAAGGATGGAAAATAAGAGCATACTAAAGAAAATTATGAAAATAAAGTTTGTAGGAAAAAGAATGCAAGGCAAGCCAAGAAAGAGATGGGGGAGCAGATAACAGAAAGTGTGCAAGTGAGAGGAGTAGAATGGAAGCAATTAAAGGAGGAGGGAGGAATGGTGGAAGGAAGGAGGAGGAATGGTGGGAGGAAGGAGGAAGACGGAGGAATTTTGCTAAACAGTCCGGCCACCAGCTGGAAACAGTTTATGGTGATGCCATAAAGATGCCCAAGTAACTAAGTGTTTCTAAATTAAATTTAGAGTTGTTACCCCCACCCCCCCATAAGATATTGAAATATATGGCTGGTGAAGCTGTTGCGCAGTCATATGGTGATGTCACACATCATACCAAACCAACCCTATAAAAATGCCTGATCAAGGCAACCTTCTATTCTAAAAACCTTGAATAGCATCAGAATTTTGTGAATAATTAATTAGGAGAATTGGTGAGATATTTGATACCAAAAAGTAAATTAAGTAGTTGGTTTACTATTGAAAATTGAAAAGATAGGAGTTTAGACGTGTCACAGAAATTAGCAAAGTAGGGAGAAATATATGGACTAGCCCCAAATTTTGAATCGAGTGCACAAATAATTTGTATCCTTCCAAATTCTAGAAAGATAAAATTGTTCAAACAGGATATTGAATTGTAGTGCTGAAAACTGGAGTCGCCATTAGAAAACGGTGGGATTTAAACCAGATAAATTTTGAAAGATTAATTAAAATCCGAATTTTAGTAATATTATTAATATTTGATTAGACATTCCAAAGATTGAGTAATATTTTGTTTCCATTTCTAGTAATGTTTCGCCAAACATCTCTATAATGTAAGCAACAATTTCACACTTGAACCTCCTCCAAACAAAAAAGTTCCTGGCACCTCTGAGTTCATATTACTTTTGGGAGAGAGTAATGGCCATGAAATTCTAATAAAACCCAAACATTTACTTTCTTACTCACTCTATGGCATTAGGAACTTATAGGCTCATTGCCGCACTTAAGAGAAGTAAGCCAACTATTCCTTTCTTGAGCTAGTTCTAACCAGTCTACCTCATTACACCCTATCTCTTTCAGGTCCATCCTAAACAAAGAAAAAGGGCACCAAACAGCGGTATTAAATTAAACATTTTCATAATTATGTGTTTTGTTGTGTTTTAATTGTGAGCTTTGAGGCTTATAATTAGCTGGTAAGTGTGAGGTACTTGCCCTTTTAACATTATTTAAATGTTTAATCAAATATCCATTCTAATGTTATCCTCCCCATCTGTGTCTAGATATTTCCAGTGAGCTGCCAAACAATACATCAGGGTGTCTACTAGACTTGAAATTCCAGTATATTTTATATAAAAAAAAGTATATATAAAAGCTTTTCAGAACAATCCCTATTTCAAAAGTATTAAATGATACAAAGTTAGGGTTATGTCTGTCATAATCATCAAACATTTCTACTTGAAGAATTATCAAATGCGTTAACAATGAAAATTATTCTTGCAATGGAAGCCTGTAAGAGGACCTTATAAAGAAGTTTTTCCTCTGAGTATACTCATTTAATTTTATACACAAAGGTAACAAGATAAACAATAGGGCTTTGCAAAGTACTCACATTAGCTAAGCTTGGGAAATGTACAGCTTTTTTCTGGGGGGGAGGTGAAGGGGTGAAGTGAAGAACACAACAGATAAGATACTGTGCCATTGGAATGCTAGTGTAGTCAAAATAAACATTTATTTATTCCTCTAGTATGTAGAGGAGATAAGGTGGTTAGGGTAGAGAGTAAGAATAGACAAGGGAGATCAACTACCTATGTAGCAGACAAGACACACCAGAGGGGAAGTAATCCAGGTGTGGTCAAACTATAACAAGATATCAGCACTGTTCAATATATGAATATTAGGGGTCTCAATATGTTAATTCAAACTACCATAGCCAACATTTCAATCAATGAGAAGAGGTTTAATATTTTTTCTAGTATCTGATTCAAAATTCAAGTATATTTCCAGTATTAAAAATAAAATCAAGTATATTTCCAGCATTTACAGTATTGGTAGACACCCTCCCTGTACCATGAAAACTTCTTCCTTTTGGGCTGCATGTTCTACTTAACATAATATGTGAAATATGGTTATCCTAACAATGTCTTATGAGTACAGGGTATGAAATTCATCATTGTGTAACTTCCTCCACTTCCCAACATTTTCTGATCAATTATCTTCCTAAACACCTTGTTTTAGAACACCATAATTCTCTTTTCGTCATGCATATTTGAGTTTTATATTGAACCTTAGGTAATACATATTCGCACACACATTATTTCTCAAGCTTTTCCTGGGGATAAGCATAGTTGCTGCACACTTTGTTGTCTTATACTTTGTGAGGAAGATGACATGTGTTATATAAATAATAGATGTTTGTGAATGTGTGTTAGTGTTTTAACTTTTATATGTGTTTTAATTTCTGGAATTATATTTGAGAACATTATAAAATGCTCACCAAGAAAGTTCAAATAAAATACTAGAACCCAATATTTTACAAAGTTATACAACAAATTATATACTTGGATGGTATTAAATTTTTTTTTAAGTAAAAAAATATACTAAAATTAATTATAAGTAAACTATAGCTGGTTAATAAGGGTGTGGGAAGCTTCATAATTTCGACTGGGCTTTGAAAAAATTATCAGCTTCAACTCCGCTTCAACAACTATGAAGCTTCGCAAATGAAAATAGTGATAGCTAAAATAATCATGTTATGTACAATTACTGTCATTCTGAGATGTTATGTACATTACAAATTAATATTCATATGAAAAATCATCTAAAATAGATTAAATGAATGTTGTGGTAATAGCCAACATCGAAAGAAAAAAAAATTGTTCAAAAAAACAACAAAAAATATTCAAGCTTTGAAAATATTTCCTATATTCAATTTGAGCTAGCTTTGAATATAGAAGTAGACTTCACACACCCCTGCTGGCTAAAATATTTTTAGAAATAAATAAAATTATAAAATATTAGGAATGGAATGGAGCACAAATAAAAGAAGAAACACTAACACATTTTTACACACACTTCAATATATTGATGTTATTACAAAATCAAAATATCTAAGTGTGTGTAATAGATGTTAGTGTTTCTACATTTATTTGTGCTCTACCATTTTATTTATTTATTATAAATTGTTTTTACTCAATGCACTTTATTTCATAAATATTATAAAAATATAGTTAGTAACATATTTAACTATGGCTTTTTGACACACTTTTTTCTTCGTTTAAGTTATTTTAAGTGAACTATTACAGATTAAAAATAAAAAGCTATGTCATGTACATAATAAAAAGGTGCCCTTCCACCATCTCTAAATGCTTTGATCTAAATTTATAAAATACTATTCATAAATTATGAACACATCCTTAAACCACTTTAAGAGTTCTATGAATACTAGCAGCCAAGTTAATGATCACCAAAAATTAATAAACCATAGTGAACGGTATTAATAGTAAGTATAACCTTTTGTTTCTAAGTTAGTTTTTCCTTCAACTGTTTGTTGCTAATTAGTTAGTTTCATAAGAGTGAGAATATGTTTATTACCTCTAGGGCTGCATCAATTGCCTCATACTGTCGTCGCAGCTCCAGGGATGCCTGGTGAAGGTTTTCACTAAGGAGTTGTTTACTATTAGAAAACTTTTGAGTTAACTCAGTGAGCTGATGTTCCTTTTCAGACAATCGCTCCTGTAGCAGAGGGATCTGTGCACAAAACACCAGAACACATTTATAATTGAGAAATGAAAATATTGCTAGTATCTTAAACATTGAAAACAGCAAATAAGCACACATGTATACCAGCTGACTTTATTTTTAATATAAAGTGCTATTTTGTAATTTCTGAACCAAATGATTAAACTAACACAGAGCTTATAGTTTAACTCTAAAATAGACGCAACGATTACACTCAGGATATAGTATTTCAATTTTACAAAAGATAAATTTGTCAGCTTTGGTTTGAATCAAATCAGGCACCCTAGACCTAGTACACAGATGTGCTAGTGACTGAACTAAACTGTCAGACAATAAACAAGTAAACATATTTGTACCTTCTTCAACACCATAATCTCTAGACCACCTATCAATCTTTCATTATTGTGTTTCCCTCTCCTCCCTTATGAGTTCTAATATAATTAAACCTAGGTCGGGGGATTGGGTGGTAACGGTCGATTTTCTTCAAGAGGCTGCCATTACCTCTTTGTCTGGTGACAGCAGTGTAAAATGTGAACTGTGTTTTTCTTTTCAATGTAAAAGCCATATAAAGTTCATTCCTATTATATGTTTCTAGCAACCTTTCCTGTAAATTCTTCCAAATATATATTACAAAAAGTAGTGATGAGAGAGTACTCCCCTGCTTCATTCAATTTTTTAATTAGAGCAATTCTGTCCACTCCTTCTCCAGCCTAGCACAACTTATGTTATCCTCAAACATACTCTTCACCCTCATTACAACTCCTCTTTCCACCCTAGCCTATTCCTGCGCTTTCTAGAATTTGTTTTTATTAAAATTATCATATGCCTTCTCCACATCCATAAATACCATTACCAAGTCTTTCCCAATTTAATAATTTTTTTCCATCAGCTGTCGTATAGCGAGGATCAAGTATATTGTAAGCTACTGTTCCTTAAATTCGTGCTGTTCTTTTCTCCACCTTTCTTTAATTTATCTTATTATTCTCTTTTCTAGTGCCTTTTCATAAGATTTTGTATAGTGGACTATCAGTGGCATTCCCCTATAGTTATTACATCTCTTCCTGTCTCTTATCTCAAAAATTGGTACTTTAATTCCCTTCTTTCAATATTCTGGTAATCTGTTCTTTCATATAATTCTCAGCATCCTGTACAATCATTTTATTCCTGCTTCTCCTGCATTCCTCTTTAATGCATCCTCCAACTCTTGTCAGATGAGACCCACTCCCTACTCTTATATTATTAGCACCACATCTTACTACCCATTCGGGTTATACCCACTTACGCTAATGTGTAATGGTAGGGTGATTTGTGAGATTAAATAGAGGACCTACAGTTTAACATGGGATCTGAACCACGGTGGAGGCCTGGTATTCCACACATTCAAAAGTTGTGATTAACACATGTCTTGTCAGAGGAGAAGGAAGGATTTGGCAATCAGATACATTTGTACCGGGACTGTGGATTGAACCCCGGACCTCCAGCCTAGCAAAGAAGTCTGACAACTTACTCCTAAACCGTCACCTACTCCCTACTCTTCTGCTAATTCTTCATGAAGAGAATAAAGCTTTGTAAAGCTCCAAAGTTTGATGGAGTAAAGTTGAGAAAGGATCTAGTAAAAAGAGGGGAGCAGGGAAGTTGTTCTATAGCTGTGTAAAAGAGCTGTTATTGAGAAAAGAAGTGCCTTTGAAATGTAGGGAAGTGTTGTATAGAATGATATTTGTAGTACCCATATTCACATACGAGCGAACATCAAAATCTGCGTCTTACTCGAAAAATCTGGAACGGAGTCCTTCCAAATTATGCAGCAGGCTTACAGCAATGAAGTTACGAGCCGTCCGGTGTGTTTTGAGTGGTACTCACGCTTCAGAAGCTGCAGAACATCACTGAAAGACGAAGAGAGGTCAGAGTGACCTTCTATGAGAACAAACCCGGAGATTGTGGGCAGAGTTAGGCAATGTGTGTGTGAGGATCGCTGGATAACCAATAAGAACATTTCTGACATCATGAATGTGTCATACATATCAGCGCGGACAATCCTCACAACCATTTTTAACATGCACTGCATTGCTGTCAAGTTTGTACCGAGGCTTCTGAACCCCAAACAGAAGGAGTACCGCACCTAAGTTTGTCAAGAACTCCGTCAACATGCCCTGAATGAAACAGCCTTCAAGTTTGAGGATCATCACTGGAGAATAGAGATGGATCTATGGTTACGACCCTGAGACCAAACAACAATATTTGCAGTGGAAGAGTCCCATCACCAAGATCGAATTTCTGGGTTTGTGCTAGTGGAAAGTCGCCCTGATCTCTCTTAGTCTTTCAGTATTGTTCTGCTGCTCCTGAAGCACGAGTGCCACTCAACACACACTGGATTGTTCATTGATTCATTGCCAAAGTCTTCTGCATCCTTTGGAAGGTCTCCGTTCTAGATTTTCTGAATAAGGCATAACATTTGTTGTCCACTCACTGCTTGAGTTTGTGGTCCATAATATAATCGCAAATGCACCTGTGCACGTCATCAAATAAACATAACACAGCCACGGGTCTACACAGAATGATGTCACTTGTCCTACTGACATATGAAGGTCACCGATCATCACACCAGCACATGCATCCCCATGCTCCACTCTGTTTTTGTTTTAAAGAACTAGTCTTGAAACTTTTGACACCCCCTCGTATGCATAAAAAGCATGCACAAGAGAGAGTCAGAGAGACTAGAAAAGTGGAGGTCATGGGAATGAATTTTGTAAGCATGTTAGCTGTCAGCAGAGAAACAGGATAAGAAATTAAGCTATCTGGGAAAAAGTGAAGGTACAGGAAATACGTGAGATATTAGAGGAAGCAAGGCTGAGATGGTATAGTCATGTAATGAAGATGGAAATGGAGTGAATAAAAAAGAAAATGGAGATGAAATCTGTTAGAAAAAGACTGCAAGTGAGACCAAGAAAGAGATAGGAGGTGCAGATAACATAAAGTGTGCAAGTGAGAGGAGAAGAATGGAAGTAATTTAAGGAGGAAGAATGGTGGAAGGATAGAGGGATTTTTCTAAACTGACAGTTGATTCTCCACTGAAGTGGTGATAGTTGACCGCAAAAGATTGTTATTGCAAACATTGGTTGAAAGTTACTAATGTTAGCCTATGAGTAAATAATTATTATTTTATTAGTAATACTATATTATCAATCAAAAGTGTTAATATACATTTCTAAAAATACTTTTAAAATACTTCCCTTTAGATTACTGTATAATTTTAATTAAAAAATATATTAATTAAATTATTAAGTATTTTGTTTCATGGTTGTGGCAATAATAGATATTATAGAACAGGAAATAAAATAATAAATTAAAAAGTATTATATTCAAACGTGTGCCTTCTTATAACTGTTCACCAAAGTAAATAAATTGACTTTTTGATTATAAAAAGAGCAATACAAATCATTAGTTTGAAAACCAAAGTTTTTATTTTATAAACATATGTGCATTAACATAACTAAACACAGTTTGTATGCCGTCATCAATGGCCTTCTATGAATATAACTATCAAAATTATATTTAAATTAGTTTTTTATATAAGAAAAGTGATTTTAAATTGTTAAAATTTGCCAGAAATCAACCACGACAAATATAAAGATTATTTGGAATAAAGAACTAGGCTAAATCATGGTTAAAATTAAGAGAGATAGCCAACGCACTCATGCTGTAAAATAAATTGTTTAGATATAACACTATATTGGATCTTGACATCATATTCCATCAGGGAAACCAAAAACAACCGTCAACATTATGAATGCCAACCAGCAATAATACTTTTACAGATGCCACCCAATGAACAAGGAACGCACATTTCCACATAGCCCATTAGAACAAAAGTATTTTCTGCCTGATAGCAATGATCTTTACATTTACAGCTATAAACTGCAACAAGCTTCTATTAACAGAGGTTACCCCAAAACATCGATGAGTAATCAAATAGAATAAGCTAAAAATGATAGGCTTTAAGAACAACAGGAAAAACAATGGTACCATCCTGGACTTTACAATCTCAATACCTACTCTCTTAAAAACAGGTTTAACCATAGTTCAATCCCCCAAAAATATACAAAATGTCTTCAGAGAGCAACAGCTGGCCAATCTGCGCAGTATATGTGTTAAGATATTAACTTCTAGAATCTGAATCCAAATAAATCTCTGGCTCATTTCCCTCCATCCACACCCCCTGTAAAACCTACTCCAAACATAAACATACAAGTTTATTCTTCAGCAACCCAACTAATATAAGTTATCCTATAAAAGTCAACCAACAATACATGTAATTTTTCAAAACCTCATCTTGTAATGCTCATTATTTTCCCACCCTTATTTTATTTTGTAAACAAAAGGAAAATGGTGCTAAACACTGTATTGAATTGAACATTTAAAAGAGGATAGAAGGGCAAGGCCTACACACCAGAAAATTATAAGCCTCAAAGTTCACAACTAAAAGAGAACAAAACACATTATTATAATTTTTGGGGTATATCAGTCCCCTTCTTCAGCAGAAGAGAGTGAAAAACAGATTTGACCATAGCAGTAAGCCTAGAGGTTGATTATGGTCATTTAGATTCTGTTGTTGCCTGTTTCTTGATTCAAAAAAAGGTTTAGGCTTCGACAAGCAAACAAAAACTCAAAGTGCCCATGACCAACATCTATCCATGGTGCCATAGGCCCGTCTGTTCTTTACTCTTTGTATGTGTTTTGTTATGTTTTAATTGTGAACTTTGAAGCTTATAGTTTTCTGGTAAGTGTGTAGGCCTTATCTTATCATAACAATGTTCAATTTTATTTTAATTTTAAAATCAGTTTCTCTGTAAGACGATTCATCTGGCGAAGCACAAATTTATCCTAATTTAGAATTTGATGCTGGTACAGTACAGTCCTCACCCTCCCCCAGTCCTGCTTACATGCAGTTTGAAAGCACTGTATGGGCATTATTTCCTGGTCCGGTCTTAATATTTCAGGTTTTACAATGAGCCCCAATATAACTTCCTTAAACTCTCATAATTAGTTGGAGTTATGCGATAACAAGCAATGAAAAGTAAATATATACCAAGAATTATGTCAAGTTTCAATTGAAATATTTAACTCTGGACAAAATTTTGACAAGGAAAGCAATGCATGAATTGGTGCACATTGCCTTGCTCACTTGTGATCAAAAACTTCATTAGAAACACAAACAAACATGTTGTATTCTAAATAAATTAGGTATGTGCGAGAGTTAAAAATAAATCCTGAAAATTTAGGAAATTTGAAAACAAATGAAAAAGTAAATAGCTGCCAAAATAAATTCACTAGCTAAACAGAGAATTTATTATTTCTAATAATACTGTAAAGACTCAAAAATAGGCCACACTTTTCGCCAAAAACAGCCTTCATTAAGAAATTATTTGTTTATATATATTGTTTTTCAATATCAAGCTTTGACATTATAAATTGTTACACTACAAAATTAAAATATAAATGGTATAAGCTATAGATTGCAACTATCACTATTTTATTAATTACATTAATGTTTGAATGAACTATTAGCTAATCCAATGCAAGGGTCTGGCCCAATGTCAAAAGGCTCTTTACCATAATACAACAGCCCTAGCAAGCCAGTAATGGAGAATAAATGGCTTGAATAAAAAAAAATGAACCAGTTAACAGGTGGAAACAATAATGGATGTAAAAATAAGTAATTTAATAAACATAATTTACATTTTTGTACTTTAAAGGAAGTTTTCTTGTCTTGTTCTCGCGTCTCAATATTTTTTCCATATTCTTGTCTAAAATTGAAAAAGTGGTTCATGCCCATCCATAAAATAAATTAATAAGTGATAGAAAAATTTACCACCTAAATAAAATATTTAAAATTATTTTTTAAGGACAAAGATACCACATAACCATGCTAAAACATCAATAATTGATTAATTTTAAGTTTATTTGGAATAGAACACTAGGCCAAATCATGGTTTATATTAAAAGGTATAGTTAGCACACTTACCTTGATGATAATGAAGTAGAAATTGTTTAGATAGAACACTAAAAGATACACAAAGATACACAAACACATTTTTAAGAACTATTTTAAGTTTGAGTGTAAGCTAGTTTGTAAAAGTAACAATCTAACAAATGTAATGTTATCATTGCTAAGTTTATTACTTTGGTCTCACAACTTTAATATTAAGGAAAAAAATGTTAGTGGACATTACAATTTTCCACAAATATGAAAAATTAAGAAAAGATTGTTCATCACATTCTGAAGCCTCTAATCTGAATTTAAGTCAGTGATACACACCAAGATGCTTAATTAAATCAATTTAGAAATATGCAGCGCTTTACAGCTAAGAATATAAGAAATAGCTTAGCAATATATCACCAAATTCAGACAGGCCCCTAACTTAAACATCAGATTAACTCCTATCCTTTTTAACAGCACACTTTCTAATAATTTCATAATTTGACAGTACACTTTCTAATGATTTTTTTTAACCATTTGTATCTCAAAATAATAATATGTAATACAAGTATTTAGTTCATCTATCTAGTTCTGCTATCTATATGGTGCATTCTAGAAAATAAAATAAACTGCGAGCAGCCTTGCAGTACAACCAAGAGCAGTAGTTTAGTCTTTTAACCTGAAGAAGCTGCTTGTAACAGCGATAGTATTGTATCCAAACAAAATCTATTCTAACATAACTCGATTAGCTCTCCGATTAAAACATAATGCAAATATAAATAATTTTAAATGAAAAATGGTAATACTAATTGTAACCTAGTCACAACCTAACATAGAAGAAATGATAACTCTCACCAGGGCGGCCCAACTTGACTCGTTCCGACTCCACTACAATACACGCCGGAGACGCTCGTCATCACAATATCAACATTCGACTGAACCGGAGCTTCTTACCTCATCGCCGGGCGTGTGGTTGAGCTCCCCCTCCCCCACCACTCCGCCCAAGTGGAAGACAGTGACTACAAGTATGCGCGCGTCGTTCTGCCGCAATGCAGATAAAATACTTCCACGGACTATTTTTCAATGCGCTTACCTCGCTCATTGGCTATCGAGATCATTCTAGAAATATCCCCCCCCCTTGTGTTTGTTCCTTGCTCTGAGAGCACATGGTTTCTCTGATTGTATATAATGGCGTGAGCCCAGAGAGAGGACACAGATTACGCTCCGGGCTTTCGAGGGTAAGCAGCCTAACTTTTGTAGGCTCGACACTAAGTTCCAAATTCCATTTTGGCTTTAATCTTCTACTTTTCAAAATTCAGTTTATATCTATCACCAAAGAACTTTGTAACTATACGTTTCGTCAGCCCTTATGGCTAGGTTTTCTTTATAGACGTTTGGTCTCCTCTGGTATTTTGAAATCTTTAATGTGAGGATTATTTATTTTTGCCGCCTTGTTTTTGCCAAGGTTAGAGGAATGTGGAACCGCGAGTCGGCGGCAAAGTTCATGATTGTTTGGACGCCATGATAGGTGATAGAGTTAGGTTAGTTCTTTGTATATATTTTTCTAGTGTATATCCTTATATATTAATTAATTGTGGGTCCGCGGGCCACCCAGGGCTTGCGTCTCTAAGGACGTATTATTTGCCATTTAAACTTTAGGTTTTCTCAAGTGTATTTAAAACTTAGACAAATGTCGAATAATAGCATAGGGTTAGTGCCATTATTTAGGGCGTGAGCTGTTGGCTCACCCAATGTTGAAAATCATGAGGAGGGATTGTCTCTCGGCTCATATTGGCAATTGGCCCTTTTTTTGTATTATGTGTTATTAGTAAACTGGAGACCAATTTGTTAGGGTTTTTTGTTGCCGTTTTATGCAGACGCCATTTTGAAGGTGGCTGGTTCCAAGGAGCCGCCTGTTGCTTTTGTTGTTGTAAGGCCCTTCAGGCCCCGGCGGTATCCCTTGTGCCTCGCAGCCCTTCTGGCTCCCCCATTGAGTTGTATCTTGTTTTCTTGTCAATAAATTATAACTCTCTTGTGCCAACCTCTGTCTGTCATTTCTTTTGGTGGGAAATGCTGGGGGTATGTTACATAATCTTCCGCTTTCAGTCACACACTTGCCGTCATCTGCTCCTTCCATCTCTTTCTTGGGCTCCCTTGCAGTCTTTTTCTTACATCTTTCATCTCCATCCTTCTCCTTGGGATTCTTTCCTTTTCCATACTCATTACGTTACCATCCCATGTACTCCCTGTATGCCAACACTTTTCTAGACAACTTCATTTCTAATCTTGTTCCTCCTGGTGACAGCTAGTGTGCTTCAAAAATTTCATTCCTATGACCTCCATTTTCCTGGTTTCCCACACATCCAATGTCAAAAGTTTTTGCTGCATATGCAACTATGGGAACCAAGTACACTGTATATAGCACTTCCTTTCAATTCAAGGACACTTCTCTTTTATATAAGAGATCTTTTATGCATTTGTAAAACATCTCCCCCTGCTGTCATCTTCTTAATAGATTATCTCTACTTCGACCATTTGCCTCAATCACACTTCAAAGATATTTTACACTCTATACATTTATCTACTCTACTACATACAAAAATACACAAAAGGGAGAAAAAGGAAATATGTAAAGAGTGGCAGGACACTTAGATAGGAACATGTAAATGGACATATATGTATATGTATATGTATATATATAGAGAGAGAGAGAGAGAGAGAGATATAGAGTAAGAATAAGTTAAGTGTTTGTATCTAAAATCCCATCAGAATGCTGAAAGTAAAGTAGTACCTGCACAGTATCCTGTTGCCTGTGAGCCTCAGTGTGTGCTCTGTCTATTTCAAATACAGTGGTCTGAAGCTTTGCCCTAGCTTCCTGTAGTTCTTTTCTCAGTTTAGCCACTGCTCCATTCAAATGACGTGTCTCTTCTAGTCTACTTTCTTGGTTTTGATTCATTTGCTCTGACAGCTGAAGTCTGCACACAACAAGAATCATATCAACTTCACAACATGGACTTTACAACAACACTTATAAATTTTATTTTTCACAGTTCAGACCATTAATATTAATTTTTTGTCACCACGCCTCATTATATTTTGGGTACATACACAGACTGTTAATTGACAGTAAAATATACATACATATATATATATATATAATTTTCTATTTTATCACTGCATCTTACTACTTGTTCAGGACCGACAGACAGACACACACACACACATACATAAAACCATTAATCTAAAGGGGTAAAGTTGAGGAAGGAAGCATTTTAGAGGTATTCTACTCGCATTTGCATGGAAGGTGAGCGGGAAACCATTTAAGAGAAAACCAACTTCAGTAGACTCGACCAGAATTCCAACCCTAATCTACCTGTCAAATAATAATTAACAAATATAGTTTACAATTATGTTTTTAGCACTACATTTTATTACCAGTTCAGGTTATTAGCCTATGTATTAATTACATTAATGTTTTTTGGTTTAGAAAGACTTAATTTAAAGTGCACCCACATTTGCATGGAGAGAGAGGGGGAAAAATTTAGGAAAAACCATCGTTAATGTACCCGACCAGGAGAGAAATCCAATATCTACTAGTTTGGCAATCCAATCGATTGCGAGAGTGGCACCTTAAAACCACACGGCTATCGAAGCGGGTAATTTGCAATTCCCACAATGGACTGGACAGTATATTAACTGTTTAACTTAGCACTTAGTTTATTTTGTTAAAAATAGAGGACTTATATTACATTGAGTTTAAATTAAAAATTTCACATTTTAACTGGTGCTACAGCATTTTAAAGATAGTTCCAGTTAAATTTACAATTAGCAGTTCATATCACACTTCAATAGCAGCAACATTTAGTTAGAAAAATGGTAAGGGAGTTCAAAGTAGATAAGTTTTGCAGATCCAGGGTCATTTTTACCACATTGTGGGCACATGGAGAAAGCAACTAACTGAGCCTCTACCAACCCTACCAACCCACAGGAATAAAAATGTAAATGCTCTATAAAATAAACCTATAGATTTATCATTTAATGGTACTTTAAACAAAATTTTTATTACAAAATCAATGTTTAAATATAAACAAACACACTGTATTCAAAGCAAGGATTAATTAACACAACCTTTAATAATGTGGGGCTTCTGGGAACTCCCAAGTGTGCCCAGACCTAAAGCTTGCACTAAAAAGACTCCTCTCTTCAAATACAAAAAGCTAAATTATGAGCAAATTTGTTTAAACTTAAGACTATGACAGGCACAACATCCAGTCCTCGCAAGTTAATTCATCATTATGAAAGGGGAAACCCAAAATTCACCAATGATAAATTTTTCAGCCACGCCGGGAATCAAACTAAGGACCCTTGGCTCAGTAGACAAACACGCTAACGATTGAGCTAAGTGGTTGGATTATAATTTCATTATAAATACTGAACCAAAAAACAAGCAAAATCAATAAATGACATTAATATTAAAATAACTTACTTTAATGATCTTATGGTATAAGATGTCAGTTTTGCAAAAGATGCAGGTGTACTGCTGGTATTTGCTTCTAAATTGTTTCCCTCTCCCCTCCTTGCAAATGTTGCTACATTTCCCTTAAATTTTACTTTCTCATTCAAAGCCAATTAGTGTGAGTATGCAGATAGCTTGAATGAATAGTAAGACGTGACGCAAAGAAAGAAAATTAAAATAATTTTATAAGTTTTAACTAATAATAATATTTAGCACCGTGTCTTACTACCCGTTCGGGTTATATGCTTTAGTACTAATTACTCTAATGGATTAGGAATTGGGAAGGTTGAATTAGAGGAAGTGAACCCGCATTTGCGTGGAGGGAGAGTGGAAAACCATTTAGGAAAAACCACCCCCAGTTCACCCGACCGAGATTCGAACCTCGATCTCCCCGTCCTCAGCAGTGGAGCTCAACACGACAAGCGCGTTAGCCAACTACGCCACTGAGGCGGGTATATAAGTTTTAACTGATAAATGTATTAAGTATTGAGATAAAGATAAAAGTTCTGTACCTGTGATATAATTAAGACATCAATGCAACTTATTATAAAATTTTATTACTCCTTAATCTTCCTTGTCATTGTATTTAGGCCTAAATCTGTTGCTCACAAGTGGCTGAGCTTGCAAAAATTACACCTTTCTCCCCCGCAATACTTCCTCACCATCTCTTTCTTAGCTAAATCGTCTTATTATTTTATTATTTTAAAAGAGAATAAGAAATATTAAATTAAATATTTGTTTTACCAGCCTATTGCATTGCAATTACTAATTGCACATTATGCAATGAAATTATTAATACAAAATAATGATTAATTAATATTAGCACCGTGTCTTTACTACCTGTTTGGGTTATATGCAATTAATACAAATGATAAGGTTTGATATTACCCATGAAATTATTTGATTGATGGTTTGAACAAAAGGAAATTTTAAGTAATTCAATAACTTTCTAATAAAATATATAATAATGATTTTGAGATTATTTATAAATAAGGATTAGAAAACAAATGGATTGTCATGCAATTTTTTAAATAATTTAATCATGTTCATAAATTTAATATATTTTCAAAAAATTGTAGTCTTCTACTTAGAATTAGTATTCAAATAACTTTTTTTCCTTTTTAAAATCTTTACTTAATAGATACATACAGTCTTGGAAAAAAGTTTATGACCCCTCATTAAAAACAAAATTTTTCCACATTTAAATATTTTTATTTACTCATTAAAAAAATTACATTATCTTGTTTAGTAGTCAATAGGACACCCTATAGCCTTGTGGTATGCTTTGATTTTGTCAAACATGGAGTGGATCAGCTTCCCACATTATTCTCGCATCAGTTGTTGTCATAGGCTAAGGACTGCCAGTCTCAATTCCGCTCCATTTTTAGGCATCTGCTTTGCCAATCAATATGCCATGATGTTCCATATGTTTTCAAATGGGTTGAGGTTTGGATTATGTGGTAGCAAGGGAAGCAGCTCAATGTCTTGGGCATCAAACCAAGTAATTGTTGCCTTAGATCGGTGAAACGAGGTATTGTCCTGTTGGTAGATGTAATTTTCCTCAAGAAGCCTTTGTGCTGAAGGAATCATAATTTTACATTATTTGTCACTGCTCATAGCAACAATCACAACCTTACAGTCACTCTCCAGACCCCTTTGAAGTGATAAAATCCCAGATCATAATTGCATCCGCACCTTGTTGGACTATTGGGGTGACATAGGCCAGCAGAAACTTTCTTTTCTCATTCTGTGAACTCTAACCTAACGTTGATGGAAAGGTTCAAGGCGGCATTCAACTAGAAAAACTTACTCTCTCCCAAGCTTCTAAAAGCCACCCTAAATGTTCCTTGCAAAAGTCTTTTTTGTGGATCTCATTTAAGAGAGGTTTAAGGATTACAAAATAGGAATCTAACCTACTTCATTTCTTCAGTTGCACACATTCTGTTCAGTTATGTTAATATTATCATAGGACGACTTTAGGCCAGTTCAGACTACATTAGTAATTTAGCCGAGTAGTGAGTATTTTAGTAACTAAATGTATCTGAACAACTAAACTTTAGTCAAATAGATTAGTAAATGATTTAGTCGAGTCGATCCATTTTACTCTATTTTTTTCAAGCAAGTAATGCCCCCCACCACTCTTCAACGCATCCTAAATCATCCACAAAACAAGTGCGAACCTGTTGATTTAGTTGAGTTCATTAGTTGCCACAAGGATGTCGTCTTGTTGGAGCGAAGAAACAACTTTTAAATTTGTTGCGAAATATACAGAACATGAGTGTCTATGGAATGTTAAATCTCCGGGTTATAAAAATAAGCAAATCAAGCAATCTGTGTATATTGATTTGGAAAATGCAATGATCATATCTGGATTTGGTGAGAAAGAGATTAAATTGAAAATTAAAAACATCAGGTTTGTGTTCACTTTTTTAATCATATATAATTAGGTAGTTGTTACAAGTATATTATTTATAATATTTATTAGGGTGTCCATAAACTTATCGACGCCTTCAACAAAGGCAAAAAAAATAGTATATATATTTCTGTTCAAAATTTGGCATTCTTATGTAAGTTCAGTGATAATGCAATGTTAGGGTACCATCAAGCTGGTCTGATGATGGAGACGGAAGGTGGCCACGAGAACTCATAAACAACACATGATAAGCCCGTCGTGTTCAGGCTTGTTTGAATCGTTTTGGCAAAATCTATAACCTTGTGTGCTGCCTTGGGTCTGATGATGAAGCCGGTAGGTGGTCATGGGAACTCCTAAAATACACATCAGCAAAAAGAGCTTGTATTAAGAATGACATTTTTTAACAAAAACTTAATTGGTTTCTTTTCAGATCGAATAGCTAAATAAGTGTACTGAGTATATTGATTGGGGTGTAATAATTTGAGTACTATGGTGTGTAAGGTTTACTTTGTAAAATTATTAAATTTAATTTTAAGGTGTTTTAATCTTACATAAATAGCTAAATAAGTGTGCTGAGTATATTGATTGGACCTATTCGCAGAAATTTAAAAAAATCAAGGACTTTAAAAATTCCAGCGCCGGGACAGACACAGTTTACAGTCCTTCAATAAAATGGTTCAGTTTAATGGATGCATCTCTACGAAATATTAATTCAATCATGACAGAAAGTGAGAGTAATTTAGTTAGTAAATTTCAATTTTATTTATTCATATAGGTTGTGATAATTGGAAATAACAAAGTCTTTGAGTGGTATTTATGGTCGTCTATCCACCAATCAGTCTGTTCGTCGGTTTTTAGGATTCCGTAGTCAACCAATAATTAAATTAGTAAACATTTCTTCATTCGATGTTGTTAATATATCATTCTTGTCTGCCATGGGACGGAACCATCTTCTACAAAGTAATCTGTATATCTTTCCTGAAGATCTGCGGACTATCGAGATGAATGGTTGCTTAAGCAACTTGGTAGTGGTTCCAACCCTTGAGGCAGTGGCTCATCTTTCCAATTACCAGCGATAACAATTCCTGCATCTAAATTTTCATTGTCTACTGCATATTCTAACAGATTGTTCTGTAATTTTGTTTGTCTGAGCCAATTATGTAAAGCGCAACATGCCTTTGCAATGCTGACCACTTTCTCAGGATTGTAGAGCATCGGTTTTTCAAACACTCGGAATCTAGAAGCAGCATTTTCAACTATTCTCCTAGCGCGCGACAAACGACAGTTAAAAATATATTTTTTCAATGTCAGTTGATTTCCAGGCAAAGGCTTTAATAGGTATTCTTTTAAGGGAAATGCATTGTCTCAAACTAGGACGTGACCTTCAGGTAGAATACCGCTCTCTAGTGCTTTATACAAACTATGATTACTAAGCACACCTCCATCGGAAACCCGTTCATTACATTCGATGAATATATAACTGAAGCAATATTTATGATCTACAATTGCCATTAAAACAATGCTATTTGAGTCTTTGTAATTGTAGTATAAGCTTCCCGAGTCTGGAGGTGCTTTAATAACGACGTGTTTGCCGTCGATTGCTCCACAGCATCCAGTAAAGGGCCATTCTTTTCAAAAACCATTCTCAATTGCTTTCCAATTTGCAGTGTTGAGAACCTGAAAAGAAGGATTAAATAAATTCATACTTTAGAAATAACAATATTTTTATAATACAATTCAAACGGATTATATCACGTATGTCATTTAATTTTACATGCCGACGTTTTGATTCCTTTGCAGCACTCATGATCATGAGGTAGACTAAGAAAAACACATTTATTTATTTTTAATTAATTTTTTTTAAGTGAGTAGTTTGCACAGATGTTATTTTGACAGAGAAAAAATGTATTTTCTCAGTCTACCCCGTGATCACAAGTGATGCAAAGGACTCGAAACGTCGGCATGTAAAATTAAATAACATACGTGATATAATCCATTTAAATTGTTTTATTTAAATGAGTAATAATCGCGGAAATCAGAGCGTATATCACAACAATATTTTATTTATTTTCCAGCCTTGCGAAAATAGTTCACATACTGAGACTAGTACAGATACTGAGGAACAGAACACCGATGTGGATAATTTTCGTGAACCCAAACCTAAATCACCTCCACTCAAAGCACCTCCTACAAAAAAGAAAAAACTTTCTCAGCTTTCTAGTATGGTCACTCAGTTAAAGGAAATATCTGAAGCTGCTAACTCTACAGAAGAAGAGAATGAGTTTGAGGTTTTCGGTAAACACGCCGATCTTCAACTTAAATCATTGCCATTGCTATTGGCACTACAAGCCCAAGAACACATTTGATTGTACATAAATAGAATTCAACGACAGCATCTCTGAACCTCATCTGTACCAAATAGATTCACTACAACACCATTGTCGTCGTACGTTTCGCAAGCCTCGCCAAATAGGAGTAATGCTTCAACATATAGAGAAAATAATTATTACGAAGAGCCGCAGATACAAGAATCCATTAATAACTCAGAATATATTACGGACACTTTTGGTAATGTTACAAATGACAACATGTCTAATAAAGAAATGCAAGCAAACATTACAATTTCATAGAATGACATAATTGTAACAGCAATGCATAATGCTAATGTTGATAATTAAACCTATATGTCAACTTATTTTCTTTCCTTAATAAATGATTCTCAAATTATGTTTGTAATTTATTTAATCTTAACCTTAATGACTTCCTTTAATGATTCATAGATCATGTCACAAACCTCTGTAATGAATTTTGAAATAGTTGATTTTCCAAGTCGAAATATATGTGTGAGGGTCCTCAATCTACATCCAGTAGCAATAAAGTAGAGAACCACCTGTAGTTATGTTTTTGCGGGAATTGCACTTCTTAAATGGGTATCTTTACGTTGAATCCACGACTGCATTTTCATCAACAGAAAATTAAAACAATTTTTGGTCATTCTCAAAGTTCCAAAGTATTCCTTAGTATCATAAAATGCTATTTTCCTGAGAAGAGAATTAGTAGCTCTTAGTTCATCTCTTCTCTGAATCCATTTTTGTATCCATAGCTTTTTCTTTTTCATAACACTGATTTCTTCTTCCACTTCTTGTAAAATAGCCACTGCAATAATTTTTATCAGTACATTTACTTTGTTGTGTATTCTCTTAATTTTGAAACACTGCTCACTCACTTGTAACTCATACTCGACTGTAGTGCAAGCTTTTGAGGTCAGTTCACCGATTTTAGTTACTAAGCTACTCGCTACTCGACTAAATTACTTAAGTAGTCTGAACAGGCCTTTTAGCTCCCTGAGAAGATCATTGCAACTAGCATTTCTTTCTTGTTTACAAAGCTGCAGCAACCTATGGTCTTGTCTAGGAGATGTCTTCCTCAGAGGGCTCGCCCTAGGCTGGTTAGTGATGGTTCCAAACTAATTATAGCGTTTGAATGTATGTTGCACCCATGTATTAGACACTCCAACAATATCAACAATTTGTCTTTGTGACTTAACAGCCTTCATTAAACCAATGATTTCCCACTTAATTTGGTCTGACATTAATTTTTTACTGCATCTTGACTCACCAACACAAAATGCATACAACAATAACCTGAAGATGATCAAATTAAATCAGCTGATTGGAGGAAACTGATGAAAAGGTGTGCCAACCCCCTTCCATAAACATAATAAATGACATAATGCTAGGACTAAATAGTAGGTGGTAATTTTGAATGTCGCCAATAAAAATCTTTAAAATCATAAAAATTTACCATTTTTGTCCCAATTTCAAAACAATTAGACTACTAAAAATTTGTGTGTGGATTAAGTCAAATTTTTGTTTACTCTTTTTAAATTTAAAGCTTTATATCAATACTCTTTGAAGATCAAAAACCATAGCTGTATGTCCACCCATTTTTAAACTATATTTTATCTTTCTTAAAAAAATATGCAACTTTTGTTTGTTTGTGATTGTGTGCCTAAATATTTAAAACATTCTTAACTTTTGAACTGTTTGAGCTCCAGAAATTTTACTATCACATAAATCTTTCATTTTAAATGTTGATTATTATAAAATTACAAGAGAGATGATAAAGAAAAACATCTAAGACCAGTAAATTAATTAGTTAATATTAAAAATATTGTAAGGGTTATCTTATAACTTTTTTCCGACAATGTACACACCTAATCTTGTTGTTCCCCTATGAGATAGGCAAGAAACTGTGCATATAATTACAAAGAATATCAACTCCATACTTGAGCCATCCTCACTAAATTTATTTATACTTCCCTATCTTTGCATAAGCCCTTAACTTCAACAACATCCATATAATGAGTTACACATGCTCTTTTATTCCTAAAACACTTGATGTTTCTCTTTTTTAAACATTCAACTACAACACTTAACAACATCTAAAGTAGGATACCTCTTCCTTTTGACCCACACTCTACCTTCATATATTAAATTTGTCACTTGATCCACACTCACCCTCTCAATATGCCCAAACCAGTGTAAGACATTTCTTTCACATTGAAATCCCTTTCAAACTGCACTCCTTTAGCACCCATTCATTAGTAAGCCTGTCCATATAAGTTTTCCACATAATAATAATATTTAGCACCGCGTCTTACTACCCGTTCGGGTTATACGCTGTTTTCCACATACATTTCATGGATATCATCCTCTATACTTCCATTTTAACAGAGTATTCTACCAAGATACACAAAATCATTTACATGTTTTAAGAATATTTCATTTATACTAAGCTGACAATCATTTCCTGATCTGTCCTTAACAAGAACTGTCACCTTAGTTTTGGAAACATTTATATACAATGATCCATTCTGCCTGTCACCAGATCCAAACGATAAATCAAAGTCCATGGGTGTGCCTGCGGGGTATTGGGGGAGGGGGGGAGGAAGAGAACATGCAAAATTAATTCTGCACGTCACTTTCATTTTCAGCCATTAATAAATTATATAAAAATCTAGTTTATACATAACATATTTAACCCAAACAGTAATGCATGAAGGAAACAAACACTTCAATCAACACCAAAGCCACCATCCTCTAAAACACTTTCTATCGTATAGCTACCAGAGCTAAATCTATATGTTCTGAGGAAGAAGAACTTTACAAGCAATGTCAACAACTTTTCCAGGTTTTCAAAGACTGAAAATATCCTAAACACTTAGTTAACAGTCAATAAACAAAGCCCTATTCCTATTCAATTAAGAGCTTATCAAAAAACAACCTTACAATGACATACTACTTAACACCCAGTATTATGAAGGACTAGACAAACTCATATTTATCGTGAACACAGGTTGCAATATCTTTACCTCATCATCTCTCACACACAATTAGGGATGGGCGAGAATTTTTATTTTTATTTTGGGATGGGAACAGGACAGAAAATTTTAAAATTACCCTTTAGAAAAATCTTAGATTTAAAATATATTGATTTCCAAACTAATATGGTAAGACTTGTTAAAACTATATTATTAAAATGAGCTTCGGTGGCTACATGGTCTATGGCACCACTCTTGCAATAAGCTAAACTACCGATGATGGGGATATTTAGTTTGAATTTGGTCAGGTGTATTAATGGTGGATTTTTTTAAATGGTTTCCCACTATATTCATGCATATGCCGGTACACCTTTAAATTTAATCGTCTTCATTCCTAACACACTAGAGTAATTAGTATATAAGTGTATAAACAGAGTGAGCAATAAAATCAGATGCCAAAAAAATATTGCTAAGTGTAATAAAAACAATCAAAAATAACATAATAAAGAAAATAGAAGTGTTCGTGAATAGCATTTTTTTTATCAAATCAAATAACTAGATTTTGAATTAATATCAAATAATATAATTAAAAAAATAGGTCCTAGTTAATTTTACTACATTTTGGATGGAAATTATTTTTATTAGTTAATTTATTTTGAAAATAGTGTTTAATATTTAATAATTTTAATTATTTGCGTAGGGGAAAAAATACTTCAGAAGACTGTCTACAAAAGAGACTAACAGCTTTGAGTCAGCAGTAACTGCTAAAACATGAGCACCCCTTTGTTTTGTCCCCCTCCTCCCTTCCCCCTGAGAATACTTTTTGAGAAAAGGTCAATTCCAGCCGGCCAAGGACTAGATAAATTCCTGACATTTTCCTGAGGGTTCGGGCCACCCATACACAAAATCTTCTCAAAAGTGCTCATTCAAATGCCCCCCTCTCCACAATCTCCGCAACATTCTGGTTTATCCTAAATTGCTCGACCCAGCTACAAACAACATAAGGACAAGGTTCCTACCCATGCAACAAACCAATATGCAGTATTGGTCTAACCACAGGAATACTAATAAAAGGAATGACCGGGCACAGTTTTGATACCAACCACAGCGGCATGGACAAACTAGTATCACTTTATGATCAAACACATCAAAACACATAATGCAGATTTTGACTATTGCTATAGTACTAGAGTAATACAAGCCCTCCCCAATAGTTGCAAAGCTTCACAGCTTCTAAAGTAGGAGCTATACAGATTTTCGATGTGTAGGCCTGGCCTTTTTTTTTATCGTCTTTTCAACATTTAATCCAAAGTGGCCATTTTTCCTTTGTTATCATTTGTATCAATGATTTTAATATCTAATGTGGAGCAAGTAATTGCAATACAACAGGATGATAAACAAATATTTACTTGAATCTTTCTTATAGGTAGTAAGATGCAGTGGTAAAAAATTTTTCTCTCGTAGTGTTAAAATACAATCTTTCCTTACCAAAACAGAAAGGGGTCTTTTTAAAACAAGCTGTTTCACTTTATGACCTTTCTCATTTTTTCACTATACTCCAATCTATTTTTATTCCCTCATTAGAGGATGAAAGAAATAACTGTTTACATAATCAGCTAACCCCCTTATCCCTTTGTCACTAACCTGTCATCATAGAGTTCCTGAATGCATGTGTCATTATCCAGCTGAATAATGCGTAGTACCTTCAGCAATTTTGTCAGCAAATTGTCTACATCTATCACTTGATCTACCAGCGTCAGAGTCGGCATGTAGGAACTGTGTTCCTGGCTCAACATTGCATCTACCTGTTGGCGCCCTAATATGGCCTGAGACAGATTTTGCAGGGACTCGCTGTTGTTGAGCCGGGACCCAACACTACTGTCACTGCTCATTTGATAGTCCTCACTTTCCACAGCTAGACAAAGGTCTTTCTCAAGGTCCAGAAGCTCGCTTAGCTCCGGACTAGAGTCTAAAGCACAACATTACAACAGTTGGTTTACCAAAAAAAAAAGAGACAAAGCTCAAAACTTGCCTTTTTGTTTTGCAGCCTTTAAAGCTTTTTAAGTTCTCATCAATACAAATTGGCATTTTGTGATCTTTTTTATAAAAATCAAACTTAAGTAACAAAGAAAAATTTAATGGAGACTTCATGTTTATCCTAATCTTGTATCAAAACCTTAAATAACTAAAAGATTGCCTTAGAGCCGAATTGTGTCTTTCCTTAGAGTATTCCACTAAAATATTATTTTCCTCCATTTGTATACTTATGACTAGTATTGTCAATCAACATAATAATTGTTAACTAAAATAAACAGGATGAATATTTGATTCTTAGTTTTAAGAGACTGTAAACTCATTCAATCACCTTGAGAAGGAGAAACCACGATAAGGTTAATAAAACAAATGCACTTGACCAAGCGTTATGGGTAAGAGTCTGTGAAACTTTCTGCCCGACGAAGATTGGTAATTTCATCAAATGCATTATGAGTATCATATTGCATAATACTGTAGTATTACTGTGTGGAGAGCTTCAATTTGGCTTTGAATCAAATATCAACTTCACCCTCACTCTGTAAAAGTATTCTGGCATCTGACAATCAAGAAGCTTAGCAAATACTATTAACAACTAAAGTAGATTCTAATTTATGTTCAATTATTGCCATTATTAGCTGTTATAGTCAGGGATCTAGAGTGTGAATCGAAAGCAGTTTTGGGTGGAGTCGGAGGTAAAAATATACCGACTCAAGACTTTGGTTTAAAAATAAAAACTTATAATTTGGAACGATAAATGTATTCTAATATGAATTCACAATGTCAAAGGGGCTTCCCATGAATTAATCTGTATTTGAACATTTTACTGTAGTAAATTTGTTGTTACTAATTAATAAATTTTAGCTATTTATGAAGGAGTCAGAATCAGTCTGTAGAAAAATAGAGTAGTCAAAGTTGAAGGCTTGGTGTACTGACCATGGATTATAACCGACATTACAAATTAGTATACATATGAAAAAACTTAGAGAAGTTTGAATCAATATTGTGTTAATAGCTTATTTTATCAGATTAGACTGAAATATTACAAACAATTGTGCAAAAGAAACTTTTTTTTAAATTATTTTAGTAAATAAAGTTATATAAATAACAACAATATAATATACATAAAACATTTAACAGAAAATATTCAAATTGAAAATATAGATTTTGCACACCACTTTATTATAATGTACATTAATGAGGATGACAAAATAGATTTTTCAATGCCTTGATACAATGGAATCTTTCTGTTATCAAGAATTAAGAATTTTAATATCAAGATTTATGATACCTTAATTATTTGCTCTCAAATCTTAGTAAATTAAAATTCTGGCATTGAAACAAAAGGGGGAAAATTTTATGAACTGGGCAGTTTTTCATTCTTCATTACTAGATTTTTGCTTTTCTTTTCATTTAATTTCATTATCAGCAAATTGTTAATGTAATTTAAATTATGTGTGTTCTAGTGATCTCATACAGAAAAAATATGTCCATTTAGTGTTTTTTTTATATTATTGACAGTTTTTTAAGTGTTTTTTTATAAATGCATTATAGTGCAGTATATAAATAATATTTTTATGTAAGGAACCAATGTGAGGTTGATGTGTGAAAAAAGTATGAATTTTAAATATCAAAGAATAAAGAATAACATAAATCATGACTTAATTGACTATTACTAATATAATTATTGTTCCTACCTGTCTGTGTTGGAGTGTCAGAGACTGGTTGTGAAGGTTGTGAGCTGGTAAACTGTTGTTTCTCAACAGTTTGTGTGCATGCTGAATGAGCAGCTGTGTTGCGGATTGCACTGATAACAGCACTTACAAAGGATGCTCCTCGTTTAGGGGATGGTGTGGTCTGTTTGGTACGAAAAACACTTTCTGAGCTGTGCAAACTTGAAGACTTTTCTGGACTTACTTCCAAACTGCTGTTACTCTTGCTGTATGCCTCATTGTGAAATATTATATCCTTTAACAAAACAAATAAATTATATAATAATTATAGTCCTGACCCTAGATATGAGACAAATCAGGATTGCTTGGATGTGGGCAAAGTTAAAGGTTTGGCTTAGATTCTTGTATCTTGCTTGTTATTGGGTTCTGCGAGCTCAGGTTTTTTCATCCGAGTCAAACTCGAGCTGAATATTTTAAAAAGCTACCGAGTTTGAGTATATTCATAATTTTATACTGTTAAGAGTATATATTTGTTTATTTTAAAAGTAAACTAGTATATTTAAAATATCACCAATCAATCAAAACAAACATAAAATGTAAGTATAACATCTTTAAAATTTGAGATTTTAAAAATATATGAAAACAACACAATGTTCTTGAAATAAGAATGACGTTATTTAAAAAAAATAGTAAAATAATAAAATAAAAAATATAATAAAAATAAAAATAATAAAAATAATGGTTTATAAATTAAAAATAACAATTAAAATGAACTTGTTTTAAAAATAAGAATAACACTCAAGTAGGATATAATAGAAAAAATATCTTATTGCAAAATTTATTTAAAATCGATCTTTAATGCTTATAAAGGTTGATGTTTATACTTTAAAATGAAAAATAAGATTGTTAAAATAATATTGCTAGTAAACAATATGAAAGAGTAAATGCTTTTTTTTTAATTCAAATGTGGTAAGTTTGGTAAAATATGTATTGCAATGTTGATCAACATTGATTCTAGATATGTTAATCACTTCTATAGCTAAACTAGTGCTAGTTTTGTAGTTGTATTAATTAATACAGGTTTTAAATATTCCAAGTTCGAAAACATTCAATACAATATATTCTTGATGTTAGGTTTGTAACTAAATTAAATTATTGTTTTAGAAATGGACTGGTTAAAAATAGTAAAAAAAAAAGTATGATTTTTCAATTATTTTGTATTGTATTCAGCTATTGTTATTTTCTGTGGTTTGTCATGGCAATGTAACTTCAAACGAGGATAATTCAAAATGGACGACCATATTTAGTAAATTTATTGATTGAAGGTAGTTTAAGAGCTCTATTATGATATTAATGTGAAATTTGACATTATTTTAACAATTTGTTAAGTTACCAAATGATTTATCAGTGGAATAGCAAATATTATCTAAATTAAATAACCTGTGATTGCCATTGCATCTAAAAAATTGATTTGTACATAAATCAAGTGGAAGCTTGAAAATGACGCCAAGAAATACAACTTTCTATCATGATTCGAGCTTAAATGATGAGCTCTGCTCGAAGCTTGAAATTTGAGTACTCTTAGAGATCTATTATTTTCTACTATATTAAATTTAATTCTGGGATCAAGACTTTACCTTATAAAAACCTTCTTTCTTATCAGTTAATAATAATAATACTACATACATATATTTGTCAGCCTATTTTAAATTTGTACTTATCCTACTTAGCTCAAGTTTATAAACGTTATGAAGATCAACTATACACTTTTTAGGCAATTTATAAAGTTACATCCTCCAAAATATGTAATTAAGACCATTACAAGCATTATATTTTTATGAAAACATCAAGACAAAAGAGTGTCTAATAATAACAATAAAAAAAAATTGTGGTGTTTGTGAGTCATAATTCAAAGGTAGTTTGAGTTACAGGTATTTGTTGTATAAATAAAAATTTTAAAATATTTATAAGATTATTAGACACAGTAAATAATTTTTATTATGATTCATTGTTTATGTAGTAGTAACCGCCTTTTAATAATTTGATTTATTTTCGCGTCAGTACCTTTCTATAGATTATTCTTTTAAATTTTTTCTTTAGTGAAGAATAATAAACATAAATGTTGATTTTCAGGGTTGCCTCTATTTTTTTAGTAAGAATGCCTCATGTTTTACAGTTTTACAAAAATAAATTTTTAAATTTTTCCAGATACTTGAACAGTTATAAAGGAATGAATAGTTATTCATAAAAAATTACTAATGTAGTCATTTTATCATTAAGAAAGTGATAAAAAATAAGAAAATAAATGTTACTGAACTCCACAGGGACTTTCTCACTTCAATGTTTAAAAATTGACATATTTACTCAAAATTCATAATAGATGTGAAACGAAATAATATACACTAGCAAACCAGAGCAAAAATTGCAAGGAGACGAACCAAAGTTTTTATTGGTTATGGTTCCTGTTCTCTAAACAAACATTTTAAAGGTTCTAGTTAGAGTACAATAAAGGTTCAGGTTCTTTTTTGATTCCATATAGTGTTCTGGTTCTTTAAATTAAAAAAAAAAAAAATTAGCACAGCATCTTTCTATCAATTTGGGGTACGTCAATGTAATAGATTCGATAATTTTTTTTTTAATAAATGAGGAAGGTTATATTTTTATATTTAGAGGAAGTGTATCCACATTTGCATGAAAGGAGAGCAGAGAACCACGTTGTATATAAAACACTGGATCAACAGTATTGCTAGATTTAAAAAAATAAATTATAACCTACCTTAATAACAATAGTGTATCCTTCTAATTCGCAACTTAATCTGTCACCATCAATCTCATAGTCAAAAAACTTTTGAACTGAAATTTCTCTAACGCACCCCATCAATAATATTATTTAAACCACTTACTAACAACAACAAATAATCACCTCAGCACTGTATACAAGGAACACATTCACTGGGCT
This sequence comes from Timema douglasi, assembly GCA_901482245.1. NCBI lineage: Eukaryota > Metazoa > Arthropoda > Insecta > Phasmatodea > Timematidae > Timema > Timema douglasi. Next base: position 60,323 of record CABEEJ010001922.1, read on the forward strand.
ACTTCCTAATTCAGGCTTGAGCAAAGGAATTTAACATTTGAACATTGCCACCCTCCATCTCTCTTTACCCGCTATTATAAGCCATTCAACCAACCATTAGATTATAAGTTTACCATTCCAGGAAGTACCAAGTAAAATATGCTTAGGTTGTGTGTCCAAAAGAGATGATTTCTTAATTTGTGTATTTCAACTTCTAAGGAATGGTGTATTAACTGCCTATCAAAGCTAAATACAGCTTTTTAAACCTCTTGCTTAAACATATAAATGAGAAAACAGTCAACAATGTGACAGTCATGACATACCTCCGGAATCAAAACTCATTAGTGTGTATTGCTAACGGCTCGTTAACTCTTTTTTAATCACCTTATAAAAAAGGTTTCAAACAAAGTAGTAAACTAAAATATATCAAGCCCTTTCAGAACTTACTGAGAAAGAAGGAAATACAACATTTCGAAATTAAACTAATCTTAGGGAAAAAAAAAGTGCAACATGTCAAAATTATATAAAATTCTGTAAAACTAGAAACCTTTATGAACCTTAAATTATTTAACAGTTCCAATTTCAGTTCCTCAGAATAGTGTTTTTAGGGTTCCAGTTCCAATTCCTTTGTTGATTTCGGTTACTGGTTCCAGTTCGACTCCCTGAAAAATTGCATTGCACTTATGTAAAACATTTTTTGACTTCCGGTTTTAAATTTTATAATTTTATTTTTTAAGAATTAACGTCCTCATTTGTATAATTGGACCCATAAATAAGATTGAATATTTGGTCCACAAGGGTCAACACTTCATATTCAAATTTTGACTTCCAGTTAAAATTTTTGACATTTTATTAGAGGTTGCACATCTTATGGTTATCGAATTGCTATTAAATTCCTCATTTATACATTTTGACCAATAAAAAAGCAAATATTGAATATTGAGTCTAAAATGATAGGGAGAGAGAGCATTACTTTACAAACATTTCCCCTAAGAGGTTAAAGGAAAGATAACAAACTTTTTGAGAAACTTACTTATTTACTTACTCTACAGCATTAGAAAATTACTGCGTTAAAACCCAAGTAGTATCTCTGGACAGCCAAAGCTCACAAAATCGTTTTAATATATTAGCTAATATTTCAGAAGCTATTGGTTTTATAATCTATTACAAATAATGTTTTTTTTTAATTGTACTACAATTTTGCAATGATAAGTTATTTCATATTTGAAATAGTTGCGAAGATATGCAAATTTTAGCTTCTGTAAAGTACCCTAAAAGTAAATTTCTTGAGTATATTAAAATAGCTATTTTATTTATAATCTTAACCAATGCCTAGATACGAATTTTTTGATTTTGAAAAAAATCTACTTTTTCCTCTTTTTGCCCTTTATTAAAAAAATCTTAATTTTAGTGTTGAACGGAACACACAAACAGACAGCATTGCTAAAACAAATGTTTAGGATTCAGGGGGTGGGGGGGTCATGAAACATCGACGTCCATTAACATCTCATGTTTTTTTTACGGTCTCAATACTTTACCTTTAGTGTTCAAAAAGTTAAAATATATATATATATGTGTGTGTGTGTGTGTGTATAGCTTGAAAATGATTGGTTTTATAAATATATATGTTTAAAATAAAAGAAAATCATTATAAAAAGACATACATATTTGAAATAATCTACGCATCAGACTGGGACCCTTAAAGTTGTTTTCATGAAAAATTAAGAGTAGCCATTTTGTTTGTAGTATTGATCAATACTTATAAATGAAATTTAACCCTTTTGCACTCAGCGTATTTTCACTAGACTAAGCCAAAACACTCAGGCAAATTCTCACATATTTACCTTTAAACCTTTTAAATTTTCTCATAAAAAATGTTTTTAGTTTATACATATGAAAAAAATCACACCTATACTATACACATTGTAGATTTATAAAAAAAATATTACATAAATTATTAGACTACCATTATTTTGTGAAAAAATCAAAATTTTTAAAATCTTAAAAATTGAATTAAAATTTTTAATTCAGAGCAAAAAATTAATATTCATTTCTTCTCTTCCTTATTTATCAGTCATCCTGCAAGAAAGAGCATTTATTTCTGTAAAATTTGATACTAGTTTGGTGTTTGTAGCTTATTTTGATTCTGAACTACATAACATTTTGTAAAATCATGTAAAGGGGAGAGGAAGAGATTGCTCGGGTGACAATCTCCCTGTAGTCTTCATCATCCATACCATTCACATCACTGTCAGACAGGTTATGAACAGCTGGATTCCTAAGATCTGGCACATTATCATCATCACTAGTGATGTCAGAATCACTTTCATACACAAAGTCACTGTCACTGTCAATAGTATCTAAATAGTCTAAAATGTCCGAGTCATTTAGCCTAGAACTTGGACCGGCCATTGCCTAGCTAGAATATTTCAACTAAACAACACTTATAAATAATAAACTTTGAATAAAACAACGAAAATATAATAAATAATATATAAAAATAAAACAGGTAAGAAAAATAATGGAAGCAAATATATTTATATAAATAAGGAATAAGGAAAAACCCACGAACTAGAAACGTATTGACATCACGATGTAAACAATGAGTATTACATATTTCAACTGTTCAAAATAAATAGTTTTTCCAAGACCAATGGTGCTATCTGTTGGAAAAAGTATGAAATAAACCTAAATATTTAGAATACTGTGTGTAGTGCCACCTAGTTATTAAAAATAAACTTACACGACCAGATTTAGCTGGAGCCGATATATCGGCTGCGAGAGTGTTTTAGCAGTACCATGGCGCGCCGAAATTTCGGCGCGCTGAGTGTTTAAGGGTTGATCAACATTTTTATAGCCGATTTTAATAAAATTGATTTTTTATTTTTTTCACCCTTAAGGAAACTAGCCTTAATTTTAGGGTTAGATATCAAATTCCATAAACATCTTGGGGAAACCCTATGAATACCAAGTTTTAGCCAGAGCAGTAAGATAGTTAAGGCTCTGCTTAGATGTAAAGACAGACTGAAAGAAATGGAGTAATTTATTGTTTGTGTTTATTTGAACAAAAAATGTAGATAGTTTTAACCGCATTTTGTAACGTCACTGTATGATGTGACCACAGGTATTCCTGTGTAAAACATATCAAATCAGAAAAACATAAAGAAGAGAATATATAAAATCTAATAAGTATCAAATGCCAAGCAAAGGTAATCAATCTGTTGAATATGTCCAAAAAGGAAGAAGATTTGTCATATGAATTGGCAAAAGACATGTGAGGAAGCAGTTTGATTACCATGTGCAAAAGATGACTCAAATATTTCTTGTGACGTACAACAATGTTCTGACCAACAAAATAACAAATCTTATAATTCAGCCACAATGCCAATGTTTTCATTTGAGAATGTAAGGAAAGATTATTTTATAATTAAATACAATACTCATTTTGGAACAAGTTCAGAATACAATAGCCACACTTTGATTAATAATGGAGCCATTTATTTACTGTATGTAAATTAAATTAAACATCACAGTGTGCTCACCATAATATGCTAGTAACCTATGTTGGTGTATAAATTGTTGTGTATCCAAGAGCGTGATATCACTATCTGGAGTTAAGCCCTAATTTTTTAAATTTAACTCATATTGACGTCAATAATATCGCTTTCAGCATAAAATATAATCGCTTTTTGAGAAAAATAACCTCATCTTTTGCATGTCTATACCAATTTGTTATCAAATTTGTTTGCATCATATCTAGTAGCAATTTTCAGTTTAGTCTCTTTACTTTTAGGCACTTGACTTTTGGAAATCCTATTTTTGTAAAGCCAGTGTTGTTAGAATCTAATTTATTCATAGATTTATTTTTATTTTAGTTTTTATCTTTTGCATGTGTTTAATTTTAGGTTATCTGGGGTTTGTAACCGATTAAAGGGAATTTTTTATGCAAATGCCAGCAAACCAAAGAAAGATCTTTGCTACCCTTAGAAGGATGTGGTTGAGTCCCTGTCAACAATTATGGTGCAGTAAAGGTGCAAGATGATAATCTCTGGGTTATTTTGGTAAGTTTATACACACAATGGGCAGGTTTTGATAAAAAAAAAAGGGCTGCCATGGTTTCCCTTTTAATTAATATTTAAGAAGGAATATTTTGTGTGTTTTTGTAGATTATACTAATGTATATTTGTTAATGTAAATTTCAAATAAAAGTCAAAATACCATGTAATATATTATTTCATACATATTATGTAATATATTAGTGGTCTGAGAGAGTAGATTTTTTCATTCAAGTCAATCCCAATCATAAGGCTCCCGCCAAGTATAGATAAGTTGGAGTGTGTGTGTGTGTATATATATATATATATATATAAAATTTTAAAACTTAATTCTGTAAATAAAAATCAAATAAGTATTAAAGTTACTAAAAATGTTTATTTAATAAAATATTACTGATATTTTAGAGAAAAGTAATGTTTTAAGATCTAAACTAAATCATTTTTAAATCAGTAAAAAAATCAAGCTGTAGTAATAATTAATAAATCGTAGGATTCAATTTTAGATATATTGTGATAGAAACAGAAAAATTAATTATGCCTTATTTCAATACTATTAAGAACAGTTTTAAAAATCATTGCTGAAATGAGGTTTTGATGTGCAAGTTTAGCCTTTTTTTTTGTTAAACATAAACAACCTCGTTACATCCCTGTTCAGAGTAGCTATTCACTTGGTGCAGCCCTCCTACCAGAGAAAGAAGCTTAACATTAATGATTTTAAGGGTGTACATAGCAGGCATTTGCATTAAGGTGTACGTGATACAGTCTTGTACTAAGTTAGTTGTATTCTAACAGCACTAGAGAGATGGCTTTCTTTCTCTGTTATCTAAACCTCATTCTTCTCCATTCAAAACCAGTTTACCCAGTGTCCTGACCTTCACATTCCAATAGCAAGCTGTACCTCTTTGTTGGGTTCCTCTTTCCTTTCCACTCTCACCCCCTCTCACACTTTTAATTTCACAAACTACAGTAGCCCCATGACTTCTTTGGTGCTGACTGACAGCTGACGGCTTTGAAAAGCTATCAGAACAAATTATGTATCCCTACGCTGAACCATATGATCTGTAAAAACATGTGTTTAGCAGCTGCCACTTTTGACAGTCAAAATTAAGGTATTTACCTAAATGTTGACTGTCATAAGTCAGCTGTGAGCTGTCAGTCAGCACCAAAGAAGCCATGAGGCTACTGTACATCCAAATTAGCAGAGAGAAGAGTAAATAAACAATAATTCAACACTAGAGACAATCTGAAGCATATAAATATCCTCTTTCAAGAAGCTCTGAAATTTCAAACCCATCAATCTTTCGAGCTCAACTCATTTATTCAAAGTTTGCTAGGAGCTGAAATAAGAATACTCACAGAGCTGTATAATATATCCTTTTTTTTAACTTAGCCCAAAAAATATGTATGTAAAGTTAAACAAATCTTCATTTTCCTTTTAGCATAAGCTTACTAATCCCATTACAAATTCCTGTTTCCTCACCCCCACCATGTGAAAACACCCCGCAGAGGTTGAAGGTGACCTACCATAACTGACTAACTGCTGGGCTATGTAACAAACATTATACATAGGACTGCAAAGCATACAACAATGGAGGGATGATTTATAAGAAAAAGGATGACTAGGTATGCTTATGTTGCAAAGGCTAAATAATTAAAATTAGCAGTTTATGTCCTAAATTCACAAATATTCCCATTATATTTGGGTTTTCCCAAATCTTGATTTTCCAGTATTCTTAATGAGTGAGAAAAACCATTATTTACTGTAGGGTGATGTCAATTTTGTTGGAGTTAATTTGACATGAGAAACAATAATGTTTTAATAAGTACCTCTAGATCCTTTTCTGAGATGTTATATGATGAGGCAAGCTGCTCTACAAGTCCATCCAGTCGGGAACCCAGGCCTGACAAGGCCACCGCTGCTCCGGACATAGCTGCTCCTTGTTGCAAGAGGAGATCCTTACTGCACTGCTCTAAACTTCTCAACTTAGACTGCAAAGCTAAGTTCTCCTGCCTGTACCCAAGTCACAGTCATCATGACAATCACTCTTGAAAAAATAGGGCCATATATGGTACTTACAAACAAGGTTGACATTTACACAATATTTGGGTTTAGTTTCCCCCACCCCAGTGACGTATCTGAGGAGAGGGTCCAGAGCGATTGGACCCCCACCCGACTAAGCTCACAGGCATTATCCCTCTCCATATGCTCACAGCTTGGACTTAAATAGTTTCTAAAGTCTGTTCTTATTTCATTTTGAACTTTTACCGATTTTTTTTGTGTATTTTAGTTTGAATAAATAATAACTTTTGAATTTTTCCGCAGTAGCCTAGTCTGAAAATATACTTTAGTCTATCAATACCATGGTATGCTTGTTTGAGTTAAACGAGCCATGATCTAACACAATTTATATTTTGAGTTAAATGAGTCATGATCTAATACAATTTATATACTTGCACAGTGCTTGTACGAAGTGTGGGGGGGGAGGGAGCGGGGCAGGGGGGGGGGAGGTATTTGTATATTAGGGATGGTTGCTACCATTGGACAAAGAGGTAATAGCTGCCAATGGACCAAGAGGTAATAGCTGCCTCTAAAGAAAATCAATCCTTATCGCCCAAACCCCTGAACTAGGTTTCATTCTGTCAGAACTCATCAGAGAGGAGTGTGAAACGCACAACACAACTTCCTAAAATAAGTAAGATAAGGACATTAAAAATATTAGTGATATGAAGTTACATATTAAGTAGTTTGGGTTTAAGCCAGGTTACTGTGTATCCAATCACTCCCTAGCAAAACAAAAACCATTTCAATTTCTTTGATTTAAGCACTACTAAGTTGAGCCTTGTATCTTACTCTGTAATATAAAAAAAAATACTATTAATCTTATTATATATGGTCTATTACTTTGTTGATAGTTCCACTGTAAAATTAGTTAAATGGTTAAATAGCAGTCATACCTCCTCTGTTCACTGATGCGCACTAAATGTCTGCACTCTTCCTGTTGGCGTTCAAGTTCACAGTTTCTCTGGGCCACCTCACGCTTTTGATGCTCAACCTAAAAAAAATCCTCATCATGTCATTCTGATATTGATAAAACTCCCACTAAATTAATTCGACCTTTATTAAAAGTTAAGTTTAAGATAACTTACTGTATTATGTAAAATTATTTAATAACTCACTTCGAACAATTCATTAAAAAAACTTGATTACGTCAATAAATGGAGAATCAACTATAAAAAAGTAGCCGATTGTTTAAAATTTGAGGATTAATATTACTAATAATATGGGAAATAATTTCAAACCATGATAAATCTTACTAATAATATGGGAAATAATTTCCAACCATGATAAATCTGAAGGATTTACAACCCAATGTCAACCTGTGAAGGTTGAGAACACACACACATATATATATATAGTGTGTGTGCGCGTGTGAGATTATATTTTAATAAATTAATGCTAGTCTAATATTATCATAAATGTTTAAGTTAGAAAGTAAGATAAGTGATATAACTCAATAAGGAAAACCTCTTTTCGCTCTATGAGGTAATTGTATTGTATTTGGAAGAAGGTATAGGAAAGGTGGATAGAAACATATAAAAGAGGGACAAACACAATATGGCCTTTACAATGAAAAGAAGACACAGTTCACACTTTACACTGCTGCCAATGGACAAAGAGGTAATGTTTGCCTCTTAAAGAAAATTGATCATCATCGCCCAATCCCCCGACCTAGGTTTCATTCAATCGGAACTCATCAGGGAGGAGTATGAAACGCGCAACGCAACTTCCTAAAAGAGAAAACCAAAAAACAAAAGGAAAAAAAAAAGGAAAATGGTAAAGAATGATAGGACACATAGATAGGAACATGTGAAAGGTAAAACATAAAGGACAAACACAGGAAAAGGACATTAGATGCGAATTTATAATGATATAACTCAATAAGGAAAACCTCTTTTCGCTTTATGAGATAATTGTATTTGTATTTGATTTAAGAACTACTAATTATATATTGTATTGTAAAAGTAAGATAGGTGTAATTTAAAAGAAAATGTGACAACAGCTTGCTTAAAATGTAACCAGCTTGATGCTATTGTGTGGGGCAACTTCATAATAACTAGAGATGGGAAGACTCCACTATTTCTCAAATCTGAATCTACATTTTATATTTGAATCTCGAATCCGAATCCTAACAAATTGTTAGAAATTTGAATGACTTACAAATAGACCTACATTACACAATATAAACCTAGGCTCTAAATTAAGATTTATTTCAATCATGCTTTCAATTTTAATCAACTCCAGCCACCCCTCACAAAATGCAGGTTAAAATTCAGCCAAATTAAACAATCTAGACTCATATTATTGTTTAAAAATCAAATCAATCAAACTTTGAATGTACGTTAGTTATTTTCAAGTGTGTTGATAGAATGAATCAAGTTTCTAAAAAAAAATGTGAAATAAACAAACGGATTAGGCCTAGTTACCTTTTGATCAAAATGGAATTAGCAAGTCGTTATTTGATTCTTAAAACTCGATAGCGCTTACTAAGTGATCATATTAACTAAATCAATTCCAAACAAACAAACAAACAATATATCAAACGTAGCCCGGTAGGAATAAATCAGTATAAAAATGGGGTTTAATTTAGGTTTATATTGACCCATTTCTTAAAATTATAACAAAAATATTGTTATGTGTCACTGTCATCTTCTGGTGACCGACCAAGGACACTCTTCCTGAGTGAGCCACTGAAATAGATTCCGAGACCCAGCGCTAGATAGTATTGCCATGAGTTTGGACTAAACTAATTAAAATATTCATGTTTATTTTGAGAGTATCTGTAGGAAGACCATCACATATAATTCTATGTATAGTTTATGTAATGTATGGTTTCCTATGTGTCAACAGGTAATTTAAGATATAATCAGTGTATGTGTTTACTGTTTATTTTATGTAATTTGTGTACTTAGCTAGGATATTGTAGAGAGTCACCTACATAAATGTAGAATAAACAAATTGTTAGAAAGAGAAGGAGGATTAATAGGAGACTCATAGTCATAATTATTATTAAAGAAAAAGAGAAATACCTCACAAGTTCAAAGCCCTTTTTCAACCTTTGAGGTCTGCCCCAGCTCCTGACTTCTGAGGTAGCGCCCTTGGCCGGCTCCCTCAGAGCCTGACCTCTTAAGATAGCCCCATTGACCGGCTGCCTCTCACGCTCCATCTCAGGACTCCCCATGACTTACTCCAAGGGGAGAGGAAGGAGAGGAGGAGAGAAGAACGAGAAAGCCATGGATGCCAGATACACGTCATCTAACATTCTCATCCCCCCTCCACCCATTACCTAAACCTGATCACGCCCTCAGCACACCCAATTCTCCCTCCATGCCTCCAGCCTCCACTACCATCCAGTGGGAATATCTAACTTGGAACTTTGGAGACTCCTTGGAGGATGAATACACGCAGCCCCTTGTCCATCCCCTCCCGTCCCAAACACCCATGTATCCAGTGATTTAGCCTATCCCATTCCTGGTCTTTCAACCACAGCTTCTTAACAACACCAACAACTTCCCCAAACCCCACCCCAACCATCACATCTCATACTCTTCATACCCACTCCACTAATAGTATATAGTCTCGTTAATCCATTCATGTGTGCCACTAATCAGATTGTAACATTAGCTTGTACTGCTAATATCACAATGTTAATACCCGCCCCAAATAAGCCTATACAAATAGACATCCTGCAATATGAATACTAGCAAGACTAGCTAGTATAATGAAATACTACCACCCCAAATAAACTTATACTCATAGACATCCAGTATTATTAAATATCACAATCGTACTATATCTAATATTTATGTTGTACTCACACATTGTATCCTCTGGCCTAGCACAACTTGTTCGCACCAAATCCTAAAAAGAAGAGAAGTCCATCCAGAAATGCTCTTATTGATCCGGCTGAGCTACCGGAGGACCACTCATATTCTTGAACTGAAACTAACCACCTGTCTGGTGTACGTGGCCAAATGTGCGTAGCTAGAGTCTGCAGCCACTCACCATGTGTATGGTTTAGGTGTCTTAGGAACAAGTCAAGTGGAACTACAAGAAACCAAGAGACTGGTGGACGTGACTAATGAGACGTAGCCTATCCACCAGCTGCTTGGCGTGTGACGTTATACTACTAATAAAGATAAAAAGGAACTCCCACCTCCTTACACATCAACTAGACCTATATAGAGAAGGAACTCAGAAAATATAGTTGACTATTACATTCGACACTTGTGGAGTAACAGGGACAACATCTAACCCTAATTTAGAGACCTGATGATGGTATTTATACGTTGAAACATGTAGTCTGTCAACCGGCCCTCTGGCATCCAAGGCTTAAGGAGAGGAATTAAAACCAGCTAAGGAACACTTATATACTCTACAACTTTTCCGTATCAATTTTCTCATTCTAAATAATTTAGACTCTGTTTCAAGTCCCCACTTATAATTATCGTCTCTAACCTATAGTAAATAATTTTTTGCATAATTTCGCTGTTTACTACCATTGGTCAAATTTTTAACTTTTCCTTTTGACAACTCTGGATATATCTTAATATTACCTTTAAACTTAATGTTAACTTTTTCAATATAATTGTATATCTTACTTAGTAATGTTTTATTCATTAACATGTAACCTTAGAATATGAGATTTTTATTTGTATGTATTGTCTAATTTTAATATGTTTTTTGAATTTTAACCTATTCCAAATTTAACATGTTCTTGTTCTACTTGATTTCACATACATTAATAAGAATTATAAGTTAAAGTTTTTGCTATAGTTTTGCCATTATTCTATTCAGTATATCTTTTCTCCTATATAATGTAATATGTATTATTCAGACTTGTTACTATCATTAACTATTCAAACTCTTATAATCTCAATATGGTTTTCTCTAATTAAAAATATTTTTCTATCTTTAATTTTTTCCTTATATTTCATAACTTAGTAATGTTTTATTCATTAACATGTAACCTTAGAATATGAGATTTTTATTTGTATGTATTGTCTAATTTTAATATGTTTTTTGAATTTTAACCTATTCCAAATTTAACATGTTCTTGTTCTACTTGATTTCACATACATTAATAAGAATTATAAGTTAAAGTTTTTGCTATAGTTTTGCCATTATTCTATTCAGTATATCTTTTCTCCTATATAATGTAATATGTATTATTCAGACTTGTTACTATCATTAACTATTCAAACTCTTATAATCTCAATATGGTTTTCTCTAATTAAAAATATTTTTCTATCTTTAATTTTTTCCTTATATTTCATATAAATTATATCTTTTCACTTTTAATCAGATCCTTTTGTTATTGTTTATTGGGTGTTCCTTGAATAATTAATTAAAATCATTATAATTTTCCTTATTAAATCACTATGAATATAACTAAATAATATCATATTACAAGTTTTGAGCAAGTCCAACACACTACTGTAAGGTATGGCAGCTCTAAGATGTCTTAGGTTAAATCAAGCCTCCTTGAAAATAAAGTGTGAAATTTTATATGTTAACTTCACCTCAGCTTCAGCTTCCTTCAAGGCTTCTGCTAATGTAGTCTTCTCTGCCAACAAGAAATCTTGGAGTTCCACAGACTCTACCTCTATCTCTTGTTGCTGGTGCAGTAGATATTGTTGTGCAGAGAGAGACTGTTCGGTTTCCTAATTATACAGAATAATAATAATAATAATAATAATAATAATAATAATAGGTTAGGATGAATAAAGTAAGAAATGTGGCAATTTGTGTGTTCCTCAAGTGGTTATAATAAGAAATATTTCTCCAAGATTAGCACCATGTGCATTTTTTGTCACACTAGCACCAGGCCCATAGACAACCGTTTGGTGTGTAGCGTGTCAATCATGTAAAGTTGACACCTACACAATTAGGCTACATAAAATACGAAGTTATAATAATTATATTGGCAGAATCCAAAGAAGAGGACTAGATTTGAAATATTTAATAATAATATCCTTCAAAACCTACTGTTAACAACTGGATGTACTTGGATATGATCCACGGGCTCTCAATAGAAAATACTACAAGTCATTTTAATAATACAAATCTGCTAAAAATACTTAACTTACAATAGTGGAATCCAAAGAAGATAATTAAAGCTAATACATTCAGGAATAATATGCTTCAAAACTTATTCACCATGGCTGGATGGGATCGGATAACGCCAACATGCCGTCTAGCATAATATAGAACACAAATGGCGACAGAGTGGTGCAGTTTGTAGGATTTGCACCTACTACTCAGGGTGTGCAATAGGAATTGCTTAAACCAGATAGATAAGATGATTAAAATAACAAAAATAGATTTATTATAATAGAAAGATAAAATATATGATTGGTTACAATAGATTTATCTTCTTTGGATTCCACTATTTTAAGTTTAGTATTTTTAGCAGATTTGTATTATTAAAATGACTTGTAGTATTTTCTATTGAGAGCACATGGATCATATCCGAGTCCATGCAGTCGTTAATAGTAGGTTTTGAAGGATATTATTATTAAATATTTCAAGTATAATCCTATTCTTTGGATTCTGCCAATATAATTATTATAACTTCGTATTTTTACATAGCCTAATTGTGTAGATGTCAACTTTACATGACACGCTAGAGGTGGATGTTAAGTGAAAGGTGTGTTATACACATGTGAGCAGTTTAAGAAGATTTGAAAATTATATTTTATTATTCTAAGAATAAAAGTTGTGCCTAAAATGTATTAATTGTTTTAAAAAAATATAAGTTTAAGTGACTAAATGAATCAAATAATTTATTATTAATTATTATTCGTACAACTAAGCTTGCCCCATTTGAACTCATGTAGTGTTTGGAAAATATATAAGAAATATGAGGAAGTATTGGAATTAGGATACATTAAACTTTGTTAGTAAGTTTGTTAAGTTATTATTTCAAACACTCACTTGTTCTAATTTCCTGCGAATGATCTGTAGCTCTGCTATTTCTTGTTGTTGTTTAGCAATTATATGGCTGGATGAGAGTATATAGTCCTCTAGCTCTTGAAGAGAGTTCAACTGACCCGTTTCTAAAATAAAAATAATTAAAAATGTGAATTGTCTTGCATTCAAGATAAGGTCAAATTAAACAACACAGTTATATTGCAAGAGAAGTATTAGGAAAAACAGGTATATTTGTGTAGGGTAATAAGATTATTATTAACATTAGCACTGCATCTTACAAGCCCTACGGGTTATACACACTTAAGCTAATGTGTAATGGTAGGGTTAGTGTGAAATTAAATGTAGGACCTACAGTTTAATGTGGGATCCAAACCACAGTGGAGGCCTGGCATTCCACACACAATACAAAGGTAATAAGACACAAATTTATATGTATATTCCGTTCACGATAGGTTTTTACCTGGATGACAGTTCGAAAAACATATGTTTAGGTTTTGGGATGCCAACACTTGTAAAAGATCACAATTTTGTTATAAATGTAAAGATCTTTAATTACCTGTTATTTATTACATTTAAAATAACATAAACTTAAGTTTTCTCATACTATTTCATTTTTTTAAATAATTTCTTTTTATCCAACTCGAAACAATATTTTAAACGTAATTAAAAGTACTTATTTTTTGTTTGAAACGTTTCTGATTTTGTGTAATATAGTGCACACATCAATACCTTTTAATACAGGCATCGTATTTACTTGGAAAAGAGAAAATTCTTGTCATTTTTGTATATACAATAAATGATTTTATGATTATTTTATCGTATTTTGAAATATTTAACTGAATAAAATATTTTCATCAACTGCGTGTCTGCATCATTGTAAAAAAACTTGTTTACCGTTATGTTAAATCATATGCTTTAGATTCGTCAGTTGCCATTTTGAAGCTATGTTCGTTAGAAGTTTTTGTGAAAGTGTTGTTAATATTTTTTTAAGGGGAATAAAACTATAAATAAAATTTGTGTCCGACCTCAAATAAATATATAAATATTATTGGCATAAATTACTGTGGTTAACTATCACATTAATATATCATCATCTGTTTTCATTACAGTCATCCAAAGTGATAGATGTCAGCTGTTGGCGAAGTGATATATTAGGGATTACTTCTAGTAACCTTTTGAGCTGTCATCTAGGTAAACTTAGCTCGTGAATGACTTATATGTAGGAGTACTAAGCAACACAGGTATAATTCACACAGTTATTGTGTTAACATAGTACTAAGCAACACTGTTATATTGCTGTAGGAGTATTAAGCAAGAGAGATATATTGCTAGATTGAGAATTAAGCAAGAGAGTTATATTGCTAGATGAGTACTAAGCAAGAGAGTTATATTGCTGGATGAGTACTAATTTTATAATAAAGGAAAGTGACAAAACTAAAGAAAAAGGAAAAATAAACTACCAAGAGTAAATTTGATGAAGAAAGCCCACCTAGAGAAAGAGGAAAAATGTGGGAAGAATTCAATGTACAAAGGTGACATCTTCTTCCTTTCTTCTTTAAATTTAAATTCAAAATGAAGTAACCCAATGTTTGTGTTATCTATAATATCTTCTTTCTTCTTTGTGCTTGATAAAGGCAACAATGCCAAAATATTATTCTATTTGTGTTAAAATGTGTGTGACTACTTCTAATATAGAAGATAGAAGAAAGGAAGAAATTGTCACCTTTGTGGATTGAATTCTTCCCACATTTTTCCTCTTTCCCTAGGTGGGCTTTCTTCATCAAATTTACTCTTGGTAGTTTGTTTTTACTTTTTCATTAGTTTTATCAATTTCCTTTATTGTAAAATTATTTAGCCATTGGACCACCTCATTTTTAAACCTAGATGAGTACTAATAAATACATAATAACAAGGCACATATACTATATTTATAAGGGCTGTAGTGAAGCATAGGCACTCATTAGGTTAAACCAGCATAGTGATAATCTGAATTAAAAATAATATAAATGCTCATAAATAACAATAATAATCTTTTAAAGGTGTGCTTATGGAGACATAAAAAGTATAACATGGGACCTTGTTCACAGACTTGGGTGTTATTGAAAAATATATACAGTACATTATAGCAAGATAATATTGACATTTTCTTGTATGATCATTGTCCTCATTCTCAAAATAATCTGAGTAAAATAATTGTTGCTTTTTTTTTAGTCGGATTATTAAGATAAAGGTCAAATTCGCATGATTATAATAGTACATATTCAACCGTCTCTCTAGATAGAGAAGGTGGTTGCAATACAAAGAATAGACAAGAAGATCACTAGAGATCTTTATTTGGCCCAGATCCAATCAGTAAAACTCAATACTTCAAATTTAGTGGGATTAACTTTCAGAAAATAAAGTGTGCAACCATTTGAGTTAAAGGAAGTTAGTATTTGCACAATGAAAAGCATTACAAATGACATAAAATTGATAGAGGTCTGAAGGCCATTTTATTACCAGAGATAATAATCAAAGTTTAACAATATATATATTGTTGGTTGCGCAATATCAATAGTCCAACAATAATTATTGTGAAGCCCATGAATATGCTTAGGTAAAAATAATAATATCATGAGGTTACAGTGTACTAAATGTAATTGCCAAGATTAAAGAACATGCGTACTAATTTAAGAGAACCAATTCAAATGCAAAAGAGTTATGTTCGTGAACAATACTCAAAAAGAATTGAAAGTGAGTAAACACCCTATAGCCTAATGAACATATTTAAGCCATTTAAAGATACCCAAATAAATATATTTGAAATTACACTTGTTAAAAATTCAGTACACATCATATTCCCTTAACTTATACATATAATCTATTAAATTTCTGCTCATAACTATTCCCCTGGCTACAATGTATACAAATAAAGTAATTATTCCCATCTAACACCCGAGAAGCGGAGGTAGCCTACAGAATAAAAAGCTTATTAACATCTTAACTTATTATCTTACTCCACTATAAACTTTGAACATACCAAAATCCTTTACTTAATTTCCCACTCGACTAGAAATACCAAACAATATTACATTCATCAAGACACACTACAACTGTAAGCCATACAAACTATTGTGGCACATGGTCCCTACATAATTTGGTAGGAGTTAGAGTCATTGCTCAGTATTCCTATAAATTTTTTTTTATAAAAAACCTATCCAACATAATGTACACTTACATGTTGTAAGCTCCTATATCCTAATAGCATCAAAGAGTGCTAGCTTCATGCTTAGTACAAGCTTATATTCAAATTTTCCCAGTGGGGAAAATATGGTAGGAAGTATATCAAGTTCAATGATGTCATCTTCAGCAAGTAATGGCGTTAGTCTCTCCTTGACGCCTGCAGGGGGTAGGGTAACACACATGATCACAGAGAGTGCCTGCGCGTTGCTTGCCCCTCGAGGAAAGTGGGTCGGGTTATGTAGCACTCTCTCTGTGACTTCATTCTTGTCTAGTGTGGATGGTGGACAGTCCTGTGTGTCGATGTGTGCGGAGCATCAAAACACGGCACTGGTCTCACGGTAAAACGGGGTACGTGTGTGTACTTTTGTAGGTGGCGAATATAAATGATCAAATGTGTTCAGCTGATGATAAAATGGATTATTAATGACAAGTTCAAGGTTTGAAACTTCACCTAGTGTAATGAAAGGATTTTTCTAAATATTTTTAACTATGGTTCATCCATTTTCTCTTCTTGCTAGGCAAGTAGATTTCCTATGACTAAGTTCATAGTCCTTGACACAATGATTTGGCCTTTAAATTACTAGTTTTAAAATGTATGAGTTAAAAAAATACTGTGGTTGACTGTACTAACACTGAATATTGCAACCCATATTACTAAAATACTGTATAATATTTTAACAAGTATCCTATAACAGCACTCAAAAATTGTGAATTCCCAAACGGGTAGTAAGATGCATGCAATGCTAAATTAAAAAAACCTAAGCAATCCTGGTGTTATGATTGTAAAACATATCTGTTGTGCAACTTTATTTGTAAATTCGATTTTTTGTCTAGTTATTAGTACTTAGAAAAAAAGAGAAGGTAATATACATGTTTAAACCTTAAAACCTCAATTTTTGTTGCTAAATCTCATGCTTAGACTACCCACCCTTTTTTTTTTTTTTT
>CABEEJ010001922.1:77899-114403 GCA_901482245.1 Timema douglasi
TTTTTTTTTTTTTTTTTTTTCAAACTATTCCCAGCAGTTTCCCCTATTATTCCAAAGAACTTGAGTGTTGGAAGTTTCAGCACATAGTGCTAACATAATTGGAATGGTAGTGTTGTCACAATCACAATCTGAATTTTCTATATTACCATTATCTTGCTCACAACCAAAATCCCTTTCATTTACACTTTAGCACTAATAGTTCACTATTTATTCTTATCTATAACTGCCCTTTTTTGAGAATGAATTACAGACTGGCCTATTTAAAGAGCTGTTGATGGGAAGTGACATTTTTTATATTTTAAGGGAAGGGGGAAACTAAAAAATGTACATGAAATGTGTATTTTAAAATATATTTACAAGTGTTCTGTCAATTAACAAGTCTTCTACTTAATCCAAATTGAGTTCTCCAGCATGTCCTATCAACAGCTTCCTTTTTTAGGTTATTAAAATTAAATATTTATTTGTGTGACGACATAAATCAGCTGTTGTGATATTGCAGGTCCCCTTCTTCCTTACACTTTCTTTGCCTTCTGTGACAGAGCTCAGTAAGACATTACTGCCCAGTTGCCTTTTCTTTATAGAATCACCTGCAGAATGATTTTCTTATCATTTACTCTTCTTAGAACTTCTTCATTAGTCACCCTATCTGTCCACTTAATTCTTTATATTTTTCTTCAGTACCACACCTAAAAACTTTCCAAATATTTCTCCTCACTTTTCCTTAGAATTTGTGTTTTAGCTCTATACAAAGCAATGCTCTATTAGTAGCATTTCAAGAGTTTCTTCCTCAACTCCAGGTCAGAAGCATCCTCTTCTTGTTGAAAATAGCGTTGGCAATTGCTATTTTTTTAATTTATCTCTCATGTAAATTGCTTATTTGTCACAATTAAACTTCCCAAATATCGTATTTTATAATATGTTCTTCAGGAGGCATGTTAAAATTGCAGCTCGCATGTGGTTCTATCCTCCTACCTATGATTTGGTGCAGCCCCATTGATTTGATTTTAAACGTTGTAGAAATAAATACACAATTTAAGATTATGACATTGGTCTTTTTTTTGGAAAATCTAGGGAGTGAAGTGGGTTGGTGTGCTCAATTTTACCTTTTACTCACTAAAAATCAAATCCCAATCTGACACCTTAGCTCAGTTGGTAGTGTGTCTGTCTACTAAGCTTAGGATCCCAGGTTTGATTACCGGCATGGCCGAAAAATTTATCCTTGGTGAAATGTGGGTTTACCCTTTCACAGTGATGAATTAACGGCCGGGGACTGGATGATGTGCTTGTACTAGTATTTTGAGTTGAATGAAGTTTAGTTTAGTTATGAAGCTATGAGAGGCCTATCAAGCCGGTAGTGGAAAATGTATGGCGTGGCTACAAAATTGATCCAAGCCACGGGCTGGAAACAGAAATGAATGTGATGTAAAGTAAAGATTAAATCCAAAAAGTTGTTATATTGGCACACCAAATATGTGAAAATGAATTTGTAAACAGTTGTGTTCTCTTATGAAAAGAAACAAACATCCAAGAGATTACGTCTTATGGACATGGACTTGCAATCAATTATAAAGCGACTTCAATACAAGATTTAAATTCTAACACTCATAGGCCTACATACTCTTAATGCAATTTTTTTTTAATTCTTGGAAAAAATAGTAAACACGTCTTAAAAATTTATTTTGCCTCAAGTTTTTGTTGTAACCGTAAGTATTTTTAATTATTATTTTTTATTTATAGGTGGTGACATTATTACATTTTTGGAAATGTGGCCTTATTATTTTCAATATTCAATGTGACCCTTTTTATCAAACGAGTTTGACACACCTGTTCTACATTCTATAGCTGATGATTTCCTAGCACAATGTTCAGTAATTCTTCTATATGGAATATCCTAATTATTTTTAACATTTCTTTAGTCATTTGTATGCTATACTCTCTTCTGGTTACAACAAGGTTGTTCAGCAAAGATGCTCTTCTTTTCTTCGCTAGTACTACCAAATAATGTATGTAGTTCATTGAATTTTTCACACATCTTATTTTGAAATCCCCAATCTTTCCAAAATTTCCATCACCAGCCATTATCCATGCAGGGTTAAATTAATTGGTGACAAGCAACAGTCCTGCCTTACAGCTCTCCAAATCTCCCCACTAATGGTGTCCCCGATACACAATTTATTTTAATAGTTACTTTATGTAGATGTTTCTTATAAATCTCTCCTAACAATTCCTATTAACCTGAGAATTGTATCTGCATACTCCAGTTTAACAGGTATAATGCCTTTTTCATATGAAAAAATGAACACATTCTTCTTTCTTAATGCCTAGGACTATTTCCAAAATGTGTTTAAAATAACTAAATACAATCAGCGCCCTACTTGTACCGCCATCTGCACACAACATGATAACTTTGTCAATGATTTAGCTCTAAAACAAGCAACGTTTTCCTGTGTGCTGTGTAGCTCTTTGGCAGTTTACTGCCATCGTGCATGACATGTTGTTAGGCCAAAAGGGTTTAACAAATAATTCGATAGTGTTTGTTCACTTCTACACAATTTTCAAGCAAAGATTGTTATCTTTTAAATAGCCCACACACACCAACTTCTTTTTTTCACTGAAGTTAATAATAGTTCACAAATCAGTGACTATATTGCCCTGAGAATCTGTTACTAATGCTTTGTTCTTTTTGAACAAGACATCGAAACCTTTACCTTTATCGGTCACTTTAAATACTGATAGTAGATTTATGGTCAGACTTGGTACAAACAATGTGTTAGGTAAATTAATTTTGTTTGAATCTTGCATTTCAATTTTAAACATGCCAGTCCCAGTAATAAAAGCTCTATGATTCTCCGAGTCCAGTTTAATAGTCCCATGCTGGAGCACAATTTAATACTTTCATTTATACTAAAATAACTTACAACTGTTTTAGAATTAGTTATTTCATTTACTTTGAGCACATATTTGGGCCCATAACCCAGAGAAATTCAAATAATAATGATATTGCAAAAACTTATTTATTATTGTCTTGATACATTTTAAGCATAGCAACAGTCAATATTTTGGTCAACTACGACATAAAACAATGATGACTGGATCTAGGATCTCCTTAAACTGAGTTGAATACAAGATCTAGGATTAACATAACAGAATAGGTTCACACGAGTCTTTGCTGAGTGATTAATTGTTCTGTCTTATTTCAACAAATTCCCATTTTTCCAGGCAGTCTATATTGAAGAGAAGAGTACTATATTCTGTTCACGATAGGTTTTTACCTGGATGACAGTTCGAAAATCATATGTTTAGGTTTTGGGTTGCCAACACTTGTAAAAGATCACAGTTTTGTTATAAATGTAAACTTAAGTTTTCTAATACTATTTCATTTTTTTAAATAATTTCTTTTTATCTAACTCGAGACAATATTTTAAACATAATTAAAAGTACTTATTTTTCGTTTTAGAACGTTATTATTATTATTATTTAGCACAGCGCCTTATTACCCGTTCGGGTTATACGCTTTAAGTATTAGTTATGCTAATGGATTAGGAATTGGGAAGGATGAATTAGAGGAAGTGAACCCACATTTGCGTGGAGGGAGGGTGGAAAACCATTTAGGAAACCCCCACCCAGTTCACCCGACCAAGATTAGAACCTCGATCTCCCCGTCCTCAGCAGTCAAGCTCAACACAACTAGCGTGTTAGCCAACTACACCATAGAGGCGGGTTTGGAACGTTATTGATTATGTTTAATATAGTGCACACATCAATACAATTTAATAGAGACATCGTATTTACTTGAAAAAGAGAAAATTCTTGTCATTTTTTTTACATACAATAAATGATTTTATGATTATTTTATCATATTTTGAAATATTTAACTGAATAAAATATTGTCATCAAATGCGTGCCTGCATCATTGTAAAAAACTTGTTTACCGTTATGTTCAATCATATGGTTTAGATTCGTCAGTCGCCATTTTGAAGCTATGTACGTTAGAAGTTTTTGTGAAAGTGGTCCAAAAATTTGCTGACTTTTCCAGGTTTTCCCTGTTTTCCCAGTCTGTAGCCACCATGAGCGTGCTTAATTCTTCAGTTTACTTTTTCAACCATCCAAAGACCTAGTATTTTAACCTGTCAGTTAAATGACCCAAATTAAATATTCCGATATTTTTTTTATAAAATTTTGCAAACTCCCTATGTTTTCCTACTTTTTTTCCCATACACAAAAATTTCCTTTTTTTTTCTCGGTCTGGCAACCCTGAGATATACTATTGTTAGGTGTTTATATTTGATTTATTTGACGAATTTACAAACTAACTCATAAAAATGGATCATCGGTGAAGTCACATTATAATTCAATTTCCCTCACTTTGAGGTAAAACGCCATCACTAAGATCTGTAGATAAAATAGGGGATAAATGGAAGATTGTTAGCATTAATAAACATAAGCATATTTACCTTGTAAAATCAGTAACACCCCTATTAAAAAAGAATGAAAGTCTCTAAAGTGTTACAACTAACACAATACCACCTACTTCAAGAGAGATGTTAGTTCCTCTCAGACCAAGCAAATAGCACAGTACCATCTACTTCACAGATATGTTTAAAGCCCCATATGTTTGAACTTGTTTCATTTCAGTAGAACTGTTCATTAATATAAAAACTGCATTAATATAAAATGTGCACACTATATTCATTTGAAGACATTCACTTTTAATATTACTGTTTGGGTCAAATATTTTTACTCAACATAATTATATTTTGTCAAATAGTATATGAGAAATGTTTGCTATGAGAGCCTTTTTAGTCAATTTTGAAATCAGACCTGCTAGTGAAATGCATACCAACTCTACTTTAAATACAACTACAGTGTAATTTACATTCATGCAGTGTTTTGATTCAGTTATACAGTTTTTCAATGTGATAGTTATTTTTTATCTATGTGCTTTGTAGTAACCAGTTGTGTTACACTGTTTTGCAATAAATAGTGGTTGTAGTTGTATAATAAGTATTACAAACATGTTCTCAATTAAGTATGCCTATAAGAAGTGGCCTCCTGCTTTTCGTAATAGCTCTAACAGATAAACACATGTGACTACAAATCTCTCACCTGTGTCATTTTGCTTCCCCTTGACAGTGGCTAACATGGTTCCTAGTGACTGCTCCATTTGCTGTAGCCGGGTCAAGGTTTGCATCTGGCATTCCTCCTTCTGGGACATCTCCTTTCTCTGTTTATGGCATTCAGCCTTTAAGATGACAAGGTCCTCAAGATGTTCCTGCAGTCTATCCTCCTACAACAGTCATATCTCTTTGTTTGGTATAACGAGTCTATTAGTGTCTGGGACACCTGTAGATGTGTACTAGCCACCTCCTCTCTCTGTCACTTTGCCTTCAACATGTCTAAATCCATGAGATGTTCCTGCGGTCTATTTATTCTTTTTCAACAATCATCCTCCTTTCTTTGTTTGATACATCTAGTTTAACTTTGTCGGGGACAATAAGTAATAATACTTAGCACTGCATCTTACTACCTACTTGTGTTATACGCTTAAGTACTCATTATGCTAATGAATTAGGAAGTGGGAAGGTTGACTATAAAAGAAGTGAACCCACATTTACGTGGATGGAGAGTGGAAAATCATTTAGAAAAAACCTCCAGTTCCCCTGAACGAGATTCAAACGACAATCTCCCCGCCCTCTACAGTCTAGCTTAATTCGCAACTAGCGCGTTAGCTAACTATGCCACTGAGGTGGTTCTGGGACACAGAGTTTCAACAATAGTGGTAGAGCCTCGATGATGAAGTCCTATCATTGGTCATTATGGCAGCTTCCCCTTTAAGTATTTTGATGTGAAAGAATCATAAGGCATTCCTTAATAGGTATGTAGATAAGTTAAGTACCTTCATCGAGCTATTTTTGCTCGTTAAAATATAATGCTTTTGAAAAATAAGTTAATAATACAAACAAAAAGTGCAATATATAAAATTTGTTATACTTTAAATTAATTTCTATAATATGGTTTGTAAACAGTTATTAAATTAGCTTTTCAATTTTATTAGAATTTTAAAAAATTATGAAAAGGAGAATTTTCTTTTTGGCCTTGGAACAAAATACAAGAGAAATGTGAGCATGCTTCCTTCAATACCCAAAATAACTCAGTGGTTGTGAATAAAAATGATGGGAATAAATGCTAATAGATTTAAAAAAAAGTATTATTAATGAATATTTTGCCGTCCCTTTTATGTTTGTATATAATTCTTATACTCAACATATTAAAAAAGAAATAAAAGTTCTTTTATTTTTATCGCCATGTCTTACAACCTACTCATATTATTAGCATACATACTAATTATGCTTTTCCCGCATTTGCGTGGAGGGAGAGTAGAAAACCACCCTCAGTTCACCCAACCGAGATTCGAATTCAGATCTCCCTGTCACTGGCAGTCTAGTCTAACATGAGTGTGTCATCTTAGACCATGTAGCCACCAAAGCAGGTAAGGTTCTATTATTCCAGTGAATGGCCACTATGGTGAACTTGTGACACTTTTTGCCAGAAAATCTAAGGCTAATTTGGGGGGGGAAAATCTGTGTAGAGTGTTATTAGTGAAAACAATATTTGCTGAAAACACTACTAAGTTTAGTGGACACTTGAAAAAGTGGGTGTGTGTGTGCGTGTGTACATACACAAACAGACTAAGTGTATAAATGAAGTAATTATTTCTAGTTCCTTATAGCTCATATTAGTGTAAAATATATCATAGAGTTTATTTTTTGTGCTCCATGACTTACTACACATTCGGATTATCCACGTATCTACATTAAGAGGGGAGGGGCAAAGTAGAACTTAGTGTAAATTGGTGTGAAGGGAATGTGAAAAACTAATGAGGAAAAAACAGTACACCTGGTCAGGATTCATATTTTGACCACCTCAAAATTTAAAATCTAGTCAATTAAGAAAGTAATATTTTAGAAAAGCAACCACCAAGATTGGCACCATATCAAACTACTCACTTTAGATGGGCATCTTAAGACATTTTAACACTTTCAAGACAGTTTATAACTTTAAAAGCAAAGCTATATTATTTATTTTATAGTACCCACATAAATGGCTGCACTCACAATCCAGATAGTTGCAATTAATGGGGAGTTTTGAGGGGTTTGAATCATGACCGAATAAACAAGGGGGTGGTTTTAAATATGTGATTTATCGCTGCAGTTTTTCCATCCTCTCTACATGCTAATAAAGGTGCATTAAAGGACTTTATTTACACACTTTAAAAAATTTCCACATTTAGTTTTGATTTGAGTTTATAAGTGTTGGAAGCATTGCAGACACTAGCTATACACATCTATTCTTTTTGTTAACAAGATTTTATTTCTTTGATTTAACAAAGTTGAAACGTTGGTAAACTAAAGTTAAATTTGCATTGTAACCCATTCAGGAATAAGTATTTTTACTGTGGGTGCTGATGCCTAGATAGTGGAGCGGGTTGTCTATAATGTTTATTTATCAGCCTCAATGGCATCAGACTATTGGTTATGCAAATTACAGAGCAAGAGAGGATTAAATATTAAGTTTCGGGTGGAGCCATAGAATGGTGTAAGAATCTATAATGTGAACATTTCAATCCAGGAAGTTTTTTTATATAACATCTTTGGGGTAGATGTATCTTTGAATTGCAAGAAACCAGATTGTATTATTATGTGTTTTTTAATGTTATTTATCTTTAATAAGCAATGGGGAACTAGCTTCCTCATTTCCCCAGGTTGCCTCTTCATGGCTGCAGCACTGTTGAAGAACTCCTCAACCGCCAGGTTGAATAAAAAATACACATATGTGGTGACACACACACACACACACACACACACACACACACACATTACCTAAAAATCATCAAAAAAATTTCAAAAAATTACTTAAAAATATGAACAAACATTCAAAATAAATGCACATAACTAAATCCAACTTGTGCTTTTCAAATATAAACCAAAATATAATATTGGTTTACCGATACTTGCTTCAGAACAATAGCTAGCTACTCCCAACGCAACCCTCTTCAGCTTAGTTGCAATGTCTCAGAGGGAATGTTTGTTTTACAACCTGACAAGCAACAGGGTACAAAGTTCATTTTCTCAACTGTGTGTTGAAATAAATTAAATATGGATTTATAACATATCGAAGATATTTAAAAGTCTATGTGTACCTCTTAAAATGACTTAAAAATGCTTAAATGTGACTCTAAAAGGATGCAAACCAAGAAAATAATACCTAATATTTTAAATGACAAAAAAATAACAAAAAAAACCTTTTAATATATATATTTCAACACCAATCATCATGTGATCATGAAAAGAGTTTATGTACTTTATGAGCATTGTATATAATGAACCAATAAAAAAAATGACATATCATCAAAAGCCAGGCCCTGGTAATAAATAATTTAGCCTCAAATGATCTTTACTATACTATCATGTAGTCTTCCTAGGTATCCATTTTAAACAACACCGGTGCCAATTTTCAAAAACTAGGTACAAAACATTAAAACATTCTTTATTTGAGGGCTTCAATCAAAATAGCCTGAGGATAGACAAAATTGTTTTTGGGTCATGAGGCACATAAAACTAGATGATAAATCATAATCCTGATGCCAAACAATTTTAAAATTACAAAGTTTTTTTTATCTTTATTAGAAAGTAAAAAGCTTAAATGAATAAAAAGAGTACAATAGTGACATGCTAGCGCCACAAGTCATCTATACTTTGTTCCACAAGTACAGTCTAATTTTCATATGAAGAGTTGACATTCATGAATTTTTTTTGCAAATATTGTTTCTAGCGGTCAGATAAAGCAAGTTTCCTATAAAAATTGGATTGTAAAATGTGTATACAAATATGTTGTCTTTACTGCTTGATAAACACTTTAATTAAAACATTTCCTGTTTCGATACATGATAGGTAGGTAATATATTAAGGTGTGTGGTCCACATGTGCATTGAATGTTTATTAAATGCTCTGCTATTGGGAAAAGTTTGAGAAACAGTGGTCTAGAAATACATAGCATTAGAGTATTACCTATAAATATCAGATTGGAAATGTTTATAGAGTGCCATGATTGCCATTTCTTCTGCCAATTTTGTGTATAGATAACCTCAACTTTTAGGGACCCATTATAAAAATATTTTGTCTATCTCCAGAAAAATAAATCTTTAAATATGTAGATTATAAAAAAAATCACTTTAGATGTAAAATGGTGTATGGACTATGCAATGAGGAATATGAATAAAAATTGGATGGAGCTAGGTCTTGGACGTTTTTTAGATGTATCTAGGTTTTATGTGAATAAAAGTTGTATGACTAGATGTATCTTGACTTTTCTGGACGGGCTAGATTTATTGGGTGAATAAAGAGTAGAATCTATCTTTTTTGCTGAGATACATCTAGGTTTTTTTAAGATGGGGAGGGGGCATGCTAGTTTTTCAGCTGTGTCCATCAGTTTGATCATGGCTATGTTCCTGCCAGTCAGGCAAGAGAAAATGTATCGTGTTTGGAGGGATGTTAATAGATGTAAATAGCTGTTATGATTTGAAAGTGAAAATGTTGACATTTTAACTGCGGAGTTTTTGCCAGTAAATGACGAAACACGTGGAGGAGCCTTGACTTCCCAAAAACGGATGGCAATACCTCTCACACCTTAGTTATTTACCAAAGCCTTCATCGCATCCACACCAGTGTTTTTTAATCGTATCTTTTGTCAAAAAAACACACACACAAAGCTACAATTCCTAAGGGTGTCATTAACAAAGAACTGCTACCTAAAAATTTCCTAGTCTAAAGATTTACTAGGAACTAAATAGCGGCGTTGACAAAGAGATTAAAAAAAATAAAAATGTGGCATTGACAGGCGACAATGACAAAGAACCACTACCTAAAAATATCCCAGTTTAAATATGCCCTGCCACACCGATTGTACTGAAAGTGTTTTTTTATCAATTTGTTTTTTAACTTTCCCTTCACGTGGACACTGATTCTTAGTAAAAAACAAGATATATCTAGCTCTTGGGTTGTATCTACCACTGTGGAATCAATTGTTATTTCCGGTTTGGGCAGGATACATCTGCCTAGACTTAGCTTCTAATTATTTACTTCAACATTAGTTGGAGCCAAGTCTAAGCCCTATATTCTACCAAGTAGACTATCTTTTATTCACTTCACATAATATAACACATCTAGAGATTTAACTGTAAGCATTTATATGAAAATAATTTATAAACTGATTTTTGCAGGAAGTTTACTCTGAAAGGTATTTTTCCTTACAAGAAATCTACTAGTTATATAATTTGATTTTGGTAGGAAAAAAGACCTTTAAGAACGGACGTCCTATCAAAATCAGTGTATATATTTTTAATATGCTTTTCTTTCAAGTTATGCATATTTCCAAACATTGATTTAGCCAATGAAGGAGTGCTAAGTTCACGAAATTGCATCAAATCCTAAAATGTTCTTGACTAAACAAAAGGTATGGAACCAGTCTAACAATAAGGCAACATACCGTCTGAACTTGTTGGTCTAGCAGTTGATTGGTCCTAAATGAAGTTCTATCCAAAAGCATGGTGCCAGTTAGGGCCCGCTCAACATCATCGCCAGTCAGGACAGTCTGGATGCTGGTCTCATGGTAGATGCGGGTCCTGTGATGGCGTGGATAAGGTGGGAGGCTCTTGGGAGGCTCCCTAACCTGATGCTGCTTTCTTAGGCTTGCTGCTCTGTTCAAGCTTGGGTCATGGCCGGTGGACTGACTCCTGAGGTGAACTTCCGTCACTGAGGTTTCAGGAGACTGGTACCTTCTACGGCGAGGCAGTGTTGCATACTTTTCTAAAGCACTTGCTTTACTCTCCATTATCGTATCATCGCCCATTCCAATTGTGCTGGTGGACACTGTCTTCTTGTTGGTGTTTTCCACTATACTCCCCTCTCGTGACTTACTACTACTCGGCTGTGGCCTATGGATAGAGGAAGGCCAACGACCATCATTGTTTGGCATGTTGCTACTTACTTTAGCTTTTACAGCTCGAAATAGACCTCTTCCTCTGGACTGTGACACCACATTCTTTTCAGACACATTGACAGTAAGGTTACCAGACGTTCTGGAATGTCCTTTACTCATACCAGTTGAGCTCGATGAATTTGATCTTGACGCTCTACTGCTCAATCCCTGTTGTAGAAGTTTAC
Source organism: Timema douglasi (assembly GCA_901482245.1). Classification (NCBI taxonomy): domain Eukaryota; kingdom Metazoa; phylum Arthropoda; class Insecta; order Phasmatodea; family Timematidae; genus Timema; species Timema douglasi. Next base: position 89,122 of record CABEEJ010001922.1, read on the forward strand.
TGGCTACCCCCTTTATTGAGGTAGATATTGCTACCTTTTCTTTCCTACAGCTTGATATTGCTGTTGGTTTATTGGTAGAACCTAAGGTAGTAGTTTTGTCAGTAAAACTTGGCTGACTGCTAGACGTAATGACTCGAGTTCTTGCAGATGAGGCTGCACTTGGTGTAGAGGTATTTTTCAGTCTGTTTGTAGTACTCTTCTTTAGAACACTCGTCAAGTCTGTTTTTCTCTTCATGAAAATACTGGAGTTCCCGATCTTCATACCTTGACCTGCATCTTTACTTGTAATAGAGGAGCTTTCGCTACCAGCCTCACTTGTCCCATCTCCACTAGGTGGCAGCACCATTGTGGTACCAGTTACTAGGTCTTCTGCATCTTGGTAGGAGGAAGAGTAGTAACTAATGAGACTTGAGTCACAAGACATGGTTGAGGAGATATTAGAGTCCTCTAGCCTACTGGAGATCATCTGCAAGCACGGCAATGACTCATGAGCTCCATTCACCTCCACGCCACTGTCACTGCCCTCCTTATTGTTATCCCTACAAGATTTCATCCCCACATTAGCAATTGTGCCAAGAGTCAAACAACTATCTGGAGATATTGTTTTGTTTGACTTATTTTTCTGCCTGGAGAGAGAGTTTTCTAAAGATGTCACATCTACATTGCTCTCTCCATCATTATTGATATTAATCTCTTTCAGTGGCACATTTTCAATAGCCTTGTTAGCTAAACATCTAGCTGAACATAACATGTTAGGTGCATTGTTTTCACTAAGAGAAGCACACTGATCCGAAACTGCCACACACCCCTTACCTATGAAGACCTCTTCCATGGCTAAAGAATTAAACTGGCCAATAGTCCCTGACACATCTTTTTTCTCAATTCTGAAGTTACTAGTCATATCTTTAACCACTGGAAGGGCACTGCTCTGATCTTCTGAAGTGCTTTGTTGCCCATCACAGAGTGTGAATGGAGATGTACTTGGCAAAGAACTGTTTTCTGAGAAATCCATGGTAACACAAAGGTTACTTGAAAAAAATACATCTGTAACAAAAGAGGAAATGGTATCAAAATTACATGTTTACTAAAAATATATAAACTGATGTTATCATAGGCAAGTGAAGGATGGAAAGATTTTGTGACAATGTTGAGTCTGAGCAGATTTGGGATTTTTAAAATTGGGTACAATAACTGTAGTACACATTCATGTGTGTATGTTTGCAAATGGGTGTGTATACACATGTGCAGAACAATAATATTGTACATATGTGTATTACATAATTGCATACATGCATACATCAAACACACTAACTTCAATAAATGTTTAGGAAAGTAATAGAAGGCAAAGGTGACAAGCCAAATTATTTCTAATAGGAGGGGTATTTGGAAAGTAAGAACCAATTGGTTATTTACTATCATCATCAGCATCATCATTATGAACAGCTCTCAACCGTGACTGGGTCTGTTTGGAACATAGGCCTCTCCAACATATATTTTCTCCCCAACACCTTTCCTCCTCCACAATGACTAGTCTTCTCTCTGCTCCACACTTCTCTGCACTTCCTTTAGCCAGCTGTCCTTCGGTTTCCTGGACCCAAATTTCAATATCCAGCATCTTCTTTGGTATCTTCTTCTCCTCCTCCATTCCCCTCGTATGATCGGACCATCATAATCATGCCTTCTTTACCCTGTCCTGCATTGGCTCCTCCTTAACTACTCCTCTCACCCTTTCACTTCTAGTTCTATCCATTCTTGTCACTCCTGTAATGCAGCTCAATTTTTTTTATTTCAAAGGCTTGAATTCTGCTTCTATCTTACCCCCTCATTACTTAGATGCCTGCTAAGTATGTCAATAATGATACATTGTACGTCCTTTAGATCACTCCTTTACACTTTGTCAGCACATTCCTGCTCTAAATTTTACTTCTCACACCACCATAAAAAAGCTTATGTTTGCTCCCTCTCTCATTGATTACTCTTTTGTTTCTTCCACTTAACTCATATCACACTTCCCAGGTATTTAAAACTTTCTTTTGTCTTCAGCTGCTCCCCTCCTGTCACATCAGTCATGCACCTGTCTGTCTTCCTTGCCGCAATTAGTATCTCACTCTTCCTTATATTAAATTTCATTCCATACTACTCCACCACTTCATCCCACTCATCCAAATGCGCCTGAACCTCTTCCTCCTCATTGGCCCATACCATCAGGTTATCCGCAAAAACATCAATTTCTTTCTTCCCTTCCCAATTCTCTCCATGGCTTCATTATTTTGTCCATCATTACAATGAACAAGTGGTGAGAGTGCATTTCCTTCCTTCAGGTCATTACCCAACTCAAAGCACTTTGTCCTCTCCTTTTCCACTTTCACACAGCTAACATTCACTTTGTACATATTTCTCACGCTCTTTACTGTATCAGCTCTCACTTTCTTCTTCAGTAGTTCCCATACTCTACATTTGAACACACTGTCATAGGCTTTATCAACATCCAGAGAGACCATCGGTAGGACTTTCCCATATTCATAGTCTCTCTCTTTCAGCTGCCTTACTGAAAATATGAAATCTGCTGTAGGTCTTCCTGGTCTGAAGCCATACTGTTACTTCCTCAATTCTCCTTCCACTGTTCACCTTACTCTTTTCTCCACTATCTTTTCATACAACTTTACACAGTGACTCATCAAGATTATTAAAAACCAGAAGGAAAATAATTTTTTTTAAATGTATTACTGGTGCTGCCAAAATTAATCTATGAACATATGCTATTTTCCCACATAGTCACCGCAGGAATTCAGACATTGGTTGTAATGTGGCACTAGCTTCAATATATACATGCCATCGACGCTTGCCGCCTGTGAGTTAGTTCAATTGGTCCTAAGCCACCTTCTTGAGCTAGTAGTAATCTTTGAAGTGTGGGCAAAGGAATTTCTTCAAAAGAAAGAACAAATGGTATAGTTACTTGGCACCAGGTCTGGGCTGTAGAGCAAATGAATGAATATTTCCCAACCAAACTTGTCAAAAATACTGATGGTGCGGGCTGTGGTATGTGGTCGGGCATTGTTATGCAGGGGGACAACGCCAGATGACAAAAAACAAACATGTATTTTATTCTGAATGACCTATCTAATGTTTTTCAATGTATGGCTGTACACTTGTGTTTAGGGGTGTTCTAGGTTACATAAACTCAAGAAGCAGCAATCCCTTCCAATTCCAGAACACAGTTGCCATCACCTTTTTGTTTGAAAATGTATGATTGAATTTCTTAGGCTTTGATCAACCTATGAGCACAAATTGCATGTACTGCTGCTTTGTTTCAACATTAAAGTGTAAATCCAGGTTTTGTCTCCATTCACAATATGGTCATGTAACTTGTTACCATTACCATCAAATGCGTAGCAATCAAGGAGTGTCAGGGCGTTCAGGTGAATTTTTGTCAACATCTTTGGAACCCATCAAGCACACACTTTACAGTACAGCAATTTAGGATGAACCAGAATGTTGCAAAGATTAGGGAGGTGTTTGAATGTGATTCTTGGAGCAATGTTGAGAAGATTTTGTGTGAGAGGCTTTGATGAGGTTAGGATATTGTAGCCTGTGTTCGGGATAAATATGATTTTTTCTAGACCTTCATAATACTGGGTGGTGAGAGATGTCATTGGAAAGTTGTTTCTTGATAGGCTCTGATTATTTGACTGATGACTATGTGTTTAGGGTATCCTCGGGCTGTGAAAGCCTTGAAACGTTGACATTGATTATTTTAAGGTCTTCTTCCTCAGAACTTATATGTTTGGTTCTGGTAGCTAGGCTATAGAGTAGAGAGCATTTTACATGAAGAGGAGGATTGCTTTGGAAATGGAGGTATGGTTGGTGGCTTTGGTGTGGACTGTGGTGATTATGTTTCCCTCATGAAGGTTCAGTTACAGATCCTAGAATATTGAACATTGTTGTGAAATGTTCCAGTTAAATCTGAGAAGGTGCTATGGTTATTTAACCTGTTCAGGGAAGTAACAAATTAGTTTCAGAGTTTGTCCAAACCATGAATATGTCAACAAATCGCACACACGGTTACAAGGGATTGAATTGTATAAAGTTTGTCTAGTTTGTCCATGGAGAGGTTAACGTAGGAAGCTCTATGTGTACCCATTGCAGTCCCTAGCATTTGAAGGTAGTGTCTGTCCTGGAAGCGGAAAATGTTCTTTTAAAGTATGAGGCAAGCAGATTCTACTATAAAGGCTGTGGATGGCTTGGAATTGGGTGATAGTTTGTCCATAAAAGGTTCCATCCCCGAAAGTCCTTTGGTGTGGGGTATGTTAGTGTAAAGCAAATTGACATCCATGATTACCAAATATGCATCGGTTGGAATTTAGTTTTTAATGTCTTATATTTGGAAGAAGGTATAGGAAAGGTGGATAGAAACATATAAAAGGGGGACGAACAATATGGCCTTTACAATGAAAAGAAGAACACAGTTCACACTTTATACTGTTGCCAATGGACCAAGAGGTAATGGTTGCCTCTTAAAGAAAATTGATCGTCACCGCTCAATCCCCCGACCCAGGTTTCATTCTATCGTAACTCATCAGGGAGGAGTGTGAAACGTGCAACGCAACTTCCTAAAAGAGAAAACCAAAAAAACAAAAAAGCGGAGAAAAAGGAAAATGGTAAAGAATGATAGAACACATAGATAGGAACATGTAAAAGGTATAACATAAAGGACATCCAATGTCCTCGCGAAAAGAGGTTTTCCTTATATAGTTTTTAATGTCTTGTAATTGGTTGAGAAAGTGGTTTGTGTCGTTTATGTGTGAGGGAAGTTGTAAGACCAGGGGTTGAAGATAATATACCAGCACTGAAATATGTTTGGTGGAGGCTCCACAGCACGCAACAATGGGGTGGAGGTCTTTCCTCTTTGTGAATTTTGGGCAGGAGATAAAGAGTGGGTGTAGATGTATTAATGGGTGTGACGAGCACTTCTGATCTGGCAGAGATGCCCTGATGTGGTCCATGCACTTGTAAAAAGTTCTTGATGAAACTGATTCGTTCTCTTGTAGGGTCATGGTCCAGTTTATTTTAACTATTTTCATTTGCAAGTTGTTGTTGTTGTGCTTCTGTGATATATGTGGATTTGTTAAGGATCAGCGTGGTGGATCATAATTTCTCAGTTGTTTTCAAGCCTTGATAGGGCCTCTATCTAATCAGTATTGAGGTTTTGGTATGCAGATAGGGATTTAGGAAATGATGGCCCCATCACATTGGCAAAGATATAAGCAATATATTGTTCAGGTGGGTAGTCTGGAGTTGATGAGGGGGGGTGGAATGAACTTCAATGCTGGATTCGCCATCTTGTCTTGATTATGGTTAAACTGATTATTCTCAAAGAAGTTTATTTATTTATTATCAGTGTTTACAGGCCTGGTATCTTATAAAATTTAAATCTGGGCCATTTTTCCGCATTATTTTAACTTTACTTTTACATTTACAATATGAATTTTATTTTTTGTTTTTAATCGTACAACAGGTTTTGGCTCTTAATTTAAATGAAATTCAATTACCCCTAGTTTCAGTTGGTCCGCCCCAGATATATTACACCCCTGGTACCTTCCCTCGCTGGGCCCTACGCACTGCCCGGGATTTCACTCTCGAGTCTGCCAAGCGTCCATCAGAGTATTTGAGCCTCAAGCTCATGGCATAAGTAATGACATCTTCCGCCAGAGCAAAGTGATCAAAGGTGGTTGATGATGAAAATGTTAGGCCTTTAGATAGAACATCTAAATCAAATGATAATAAGTGATTGATTAGACAGGTTCATAACTTGGTTGTTGTGGTTATGTTCTATAGAGCAACTGCACATCCTCCTCTAATAGACGTAGCAAGTAGGTGCACTGTCACCTCTTCTGTTCCGCGTTATTATGGACAAGATCATGAAATGAATAAAAAAAGAAAAACACTTCAAATGATTTGACAATGTTTGCTTTCACAGATGATGTAGTGATCTGGGGAAAGAAATGGCAGGTGGAAGAGAAACTATAACAACGGAACATAGAGTTTACAAATGTTGATCAAAAAATTAGAAGGATTAAGACTGTAGTGATAGGATCAGTAAATAAAAGAAAGAAATACACATTTGCCTGGAGAGTTAAGCCGAAAGAGGTAAAACAATTTCAATATCTGGGAAGTATAATATCTTGGGATGCAAGCTCTCACCCAAAAGTCACTAACCAAATCCAAAAAGGGTTACATTCTTATGACCGAGTGCAAAACTTACTCTGGGATGTGAAGGTGCCACTGTACCCCAAATAGTCCCTCTACGTAAGCTATTTCATCCCAAAGACCATGATGGAAAAGACTTAAGTGGGACAAAATAAGAAATGATGTTACACAAACTCTGACTGCAGTGAAAGAACCCTTATATGAAAATATTATCAGATCAAGGATGAAATGGTTCAGACATGTAAAGAGAATGGAGATTGGGAGTGTGGGAAGGAAGTGGATGGAGGAGGTAGTTTGGAAAAGACGGAAAAGACTGAAAAGAAAATCGGTAGAAACTTTAAAGAAAGACATTTATAACATTTATAAGAGGAGCGACTGTTGGGCCATAAATCATGAAGAAAGGTATATAGATAGAAAGAAATGGAAAAAAACTTGGAAACTATAGGATTTACTAGAATTAAAAACCTGATAATTATGATGATGTTCTGTTAAAGTATTTTTGACATTATATTTCATATCTCCTTTAGTCTAGTACCTAAAATTATATTAAGGCTGTATCCGAATAGTCTACTTCAGCACCGTCGACCCTTGACGTTCACTTGATAGTTGCATTAGCCATCACATGATCATTCAAGTGCAGATCCATCCGAATAGTCACGAAGTGTGGTAATGCACCCCTCACACGCCCTTGAGTCCGATGGCAACGGAAAATTACCCTTGACACACCGTCGATGAGGTGTTTGATCGGTAATTGTTTAATTATTCGTCTGCTAGGGATAGAGCTTGTAGAGTAATGTTATCTTTGATAACGTATGTTAAATATGCCAGTTGTTTTGTAGTGTTGTAGAGTTGTAATGTGTTGTGTTGTGTTGGATAGTTAGGATAATTTGTCATGTGCAGTGAAAATTAGTCACCACAAATCTGTAAGTGGCCTACGCTAATTCGAGCACATAAATGGCATTTAAATAGTTTCTCAGATCATTGGTAGGAAGCAGCACTGCAAACTCAAGAGTATGAAAAGGATATTTTGCCATCCAAATACTCTGTTGCAGTCTTCGATCTCCAGTGTATGTAAAGTCATCAAGTGTACTTGACTATTTAGATACAGCCTTTATTATATACACAAGTTTTGTTTTAATTCAAAGCTTTTTGAGTTCTTTTGCAATTTTACATTGATATTTTACCATTTATACACACAAAAAAAGCAAGCCAATGATAAATTAATACAGTATTTTAGTACAAGATTGTTCGTAATCCCATAAATTCGTGAAAAATATGTTGATGAATACTCGGGAATTTTGTTTGGTTGGGATAGTTTATAGAGCCTAATAGTAAAAATGTTAAATAAATGGCCTAATATATTAAAATACTTTTTGTGCTTTGTGGTGAAATTTTTTTAACATTTAAATTTCAAATATTAATGTTTTTATAAGATAAAGATTTTTTTAAATTTATTTAATAAGCCTATTTATTTTAAAATATTAATTTTTATTATCAATGAAAATTTGCCCGAATGTAGTGTAACATACAGTAAAATAAACACACAAAAATAATGCCGCCTACTTTTGAGGACTATTCCATAGTAGCTCATATTTACATTCTGAGTGAGCTTGTCTCTAGACATTAAAATAAAGTAGTTACCTATTTTATCGAATGATATGAACTGTCCGATGAGACCAAATAAAATACTTGCATTCGTATGCACATTATATTATTACTCCTGCTACACTACTTGTGTTGATATATCTACTGTAAATAGGCATAAAAACATATATGGTGCAGTTCATAAGCCTTCAAAAAACGAATACAGTATCTACCCACTACACAAAAGCTTGGATAGAAAAATACTTATCTAACCTAGTACATTTATCCAGTTTTGTTGAAGACACTTTTGAATAAAATTGCGTATACATAAATTACGAGCACAATAAATGTAATTTGAAGGTAAGTGACAACTAATAATCTATGTACAAGTGAAGTGAACCACTATTATTTTTATTATGGGTATCTCTATCTCCTTGTTTAGCTTAGAACATTGTTGTCAGTTCTCAACTAATTTTAAATTCACAGTCTATATCAATGTAAAGAGAATAGAAGGTAGCGCCAGTTGGAGAAAGACATCTGATTGACTGAGCGTGTGACGTCACCCAGTACACTCACCAGCGCTTAAAGCAGTGTTATCGCGTGTTATTTTCAGTGAATCATTTCAAATGATTAATTTTTAATGAAAATATGAATTAAAGAAATTAGTTCACACGTGTAATTTATGATATTTATCATGTTGAGAATAATCAACTACTGTTTAATTTATTAAAATGGCACCACGTGCTGTTTTATTTTATATAACATACCCATCACTGCTTATATTAAAACAAACATTCAAACTCTGTAATAGTCCAAAAATGGATTGGTTTGATCGTCTTTCCACTTAAATACCATTTTTGAGAAATCTTACAACAGTACAATATCTAAATATATAAATAAATCCTTGCATTAATTAAATAAAAATGAATTAATTTTTGTAGTGCCTACTTGATAACACGGTTCATTTTGTTTTAATTTTTCCATAATGATAGTTAACAATTAAGAAAAGTAGACCTTTTAAATTTTAATGAAAGTGTGAAATGATTATTCATTCTAATGAAATTAGTGTTATGACGTTTATTTTGTATTAATTTTCAATGACTCCCTGAAAATGATACGTGAGAACATGGCTTAACATATATAAAGCTTTATGGAAGACAAATTAAGTCCTTTCTAAATAATTATTTTTAGAAATCATAATATCACGTTTGGGAACATTACACATATTAATGCATATTTAAAATCCACACCAATAAATGAATACTAAATAAATTACACTTAACCTAATAAAATATGTTAAAAATTATTTACACGTTTGAACTATTTTATTAACACTGGCAACATTCTATGTCTTTTGAAGTTCTTGACATTTTAGTTAACTTTAGCACCACAAATATATAACATAAGCGAAAATTGAAATAAATTCTATCAACCCTTATTATTAAATCATACGCAACTATCCAACAAATGTTTGTTGAAGTTTAATATAAAAATATTAAATTATAATAGTCATTATTAACCTTAGGCATAAAAATATTTTAAAGTTTTGTCGTGCACTATAAGATTTTCTATGTTCATAACGTTCTAAAATCAAACCAAATTTACACTAACGAGTATTCAAAATGTTCAAGATTTAGGATCACAAAAAGTATAATAGAATCCTACTAAAGGTTTTTTTAAGACTTTGAACTACACGATTACATCCATTTTTGTTCTTTTTTTAAAGAACATTTCGAAGATTCTTTTTGTGTCGTCTTGAGAGTTATATTAAGATGTTTTATTCTAAAAAAATGTCCTAATACGAGAGTATGTCATTATTTTAGAGTGAATCAGTGGATATTTTTTAAAGAGTATTTTGTAGTTTTGTTATGATATTCCTGTTTCTACATACACCATTCCCATGAATTAATGAAAATACAACTTCAAATTATTTTACAGTATCCATCCATTCTTCGGATGGTTCCCTTAGACCAGTAGTTTTGGTCAACGTTGCTATACAGGAATGATTATCAGGAGTGGTCATTGGTATCACTTTAGAGCCAAGCGTTTTATCAATGTCCTTGCAACGGTGCGCAACGTAGCCTTCTACATATCTTAGTCCTTATGACTCAGCAATGCTCATCTGTTTAGTCTCTTATTGAGGACAATTGGCTGGGTGCATTTTGTTAGCTTCCTCAAGTAGCTGACGAATATCTTCATCTTCTGTCAATATCTCCTTGGGATCAATATCATTTAAGGTGTCTTTAAACATAGCACTGGTTATTATAACAGATGCGTCATCTGTTTCACTTTCATGCTCAACTGGAGATTGTAATGATAGCTGACCCAAGTTCGTTCCAAGTAAAATTAGTCTCAAACGAGTTTCACTTCAGACGGAAGAGGGTGGTCGTAAAAATGTCCCATTTCTCGGATGCCACAAAAAAAAATGTTCCAGGCAGTTTTGGTTCAACCTACGAGTTAAAATATATTTTGCACCACTTTCCACATTACCTGCTTGTATAGTCCTTTAAGAGATGCTATGGAAATTAAAAATCCACGTTGAAAGGGTAACAATGATGTCCTTTATCCAACTCTCATGCTACGACACGTATCGGCCATGCAGTTCAAACTGTCTTCTTGTGCCTCAAGATGCATGCCATATCCACTTTTAAGAACTGTTATAAAATTAACTGGGAAAATAGAGTTGAAGACATCAAACGTATCGTTAACCAGATTTACAAATTCAGATATTTATTTTTCATCTAGTAAGAACAAAATGGCTTGTGCTGTATAGTGAGAAAGTAATTGGGTTGCAAATTTAACTCGCTGCCACCCTCTTCCACGTGCCAAAAGATGAACTTCTGAAAGTTTTGGACATAATTTGAATTCCCCAGAATCCTTTTCCAATAGTTGATGAAACACTTCTTTGTTTACAGTCGTTCCAGAGGAAAGAGTGATTCCGCTATCTAAAATGTGATTGCGTAGAAGTTTGATCATATGTGGAATGTCAGCAAATACACAAACACTTCGGGAATCATTTACAGGATTAGGAAAACATGGGTTATATTCGGAAATGCTTAAAGACTTCCAGACCCCGATATTGTTTCCTCCCAGATCTGATACACAGGCTAAAACGCTAAATTCAGCTGATTCAAGCTCTATTATTATTTCAAGTAAATTTTTTTTGCTCATTTGTACATCAAAATCGTACAACACAGGCTGCTTCCATTTGCTACTGAGACCCCTTGCCATAATTATTTGTGTGTTTTTGTGTGGTCCTAGAATCAGGTCATTTTCATGATCATAACAAACTCTAGAATCAACATTCTTTTTATCAAAGGAAATCACACACTGCCTTTGAAATTAATCATAATTACTAGATTTCATTATCTCAATAAAATTTTTCAAAATTCCAGGCCGACATTTAAACGACTTTGTCCAGCACCTTAGTGTCGAGATACCAGGTAATGGGATCCCCATTTTATTTCTGACATATATGTACGATTTTTTACTTATTGATCTCAATGATAATGCTTGAAGAATATCTTCATTCGCCCAATACGAAAACATCGTATCTGTGTTTCTGTAAATATTCCTTTTAGTACAGAATATAATTCATCTTTCACGGCTTTTGAGAATTTCTTTTTACATTATAGTTCTCGCTTAGTGGTATCTAAATGTTACTTTGAGAGTAAATTTTTCTGTTCTTTACACTGCTGTAATTCTATTTCCAGGATTCGTAATTTATCTTGTGTCAATTTAAGAGTTTTTTCTAGACTTAAAAAATCTTCCTTTAACTTAATGTTTTCCTCTATAAAATTAGTGTTTTGTTGACTTCCTTCGTCAAATTGTAGTTGCATATTTTCGCAGCGAGGTTTCTTTGGGGAAAGTGTTGGTATTCTCTCCGCCACTCTCTTTGCGATTTCTCGTTGGAACAGCGATGTTGTCTGTCCTTATCATAATAAATATTGGCATGTGATGTTGGAATGTATAGGGAAGGCACAGCACTATGTTTAAGGACTTTTTTATGGGGCAAATTAAGTAGTTCACCTCGTAAATTTCTTTCAAAGTCATTATAGGCACAATGAATGGAACATATTCGAGCAAAATTTGTATTAATTGTGTCTTTCCTTTTACATTTGAGCTCCCATGTACGGCAAATGTCTGGATCTTTAGGAAAGGAGTAGAAAGATATATTATTACCCTTGCATTCTCGTTGATTATTTACACATAGTGCGACAGCACAGCTTGGCATTTCTTTTATGTCAGTTTAGAAACACATGTAATTAAAATTGAAGAACGTAGGCCTACGCAAATAAATTAGCAAAAATCCTAAAATTCCGATTGTTCAACAATGACTTGTATCCTCTATATTATATAATATAAAAGAAAAACTATTATATTATAATAAACAGCTTGAGAAGGCCAATACACCCACATATTATATTTAGCATACATATTTAGTATTATAGTTACTAATATTAAATAAATGTAGTAAATAAAATGTCTAAATCATTAATGAGAACATCACTGCTGTATTATATAGTAGCCTATTAAAACAGATATTCGAGTGGTGAACATAATAAATTAAGTAACTATACACGGTAAAATCACTACTAGGCAAACGCTAATAAATTAATTATTATAAAGATAAATGAAAGAACCGGCCGAAACACATGGACTGCACAACTGATGTGTACTGGGTGACGTAGGCTCGTGGCTGACGTAAGCGATGACATCATCAAATTCTTTCAAATGGCGCTACCTATCTATTCTCTTTACATTGGTCTATATTGCGTCCAATCTACAATCCACGGCTGTTAGATAAGACGGTAGGGGTCACGAGCCGTATGTACAGAGGCAATCCCCGCCCCCTGACGTCTGAGGAATGGCATTCAAACTAAACTTCGGCTAAGAGCTACGCGTCAGTCATCAAGTGTGTTAACTTGTGTCATAACAGTGTAGGTTCATCAATTGTGAGTGTGTATTAAAGTTGTGTTGTGGGATTGCCTGTTGTACTAATCATGATAGACACCAAAAGGACATAGGCATTTATTTTCACCACTTTCCAAAGTGAATGGATGCTTGCAAATCGGCCGATTCATTTGCCGTTGATATCACTTGCGGGTGCTTAATACATTATGATAAATTAGACTATTTAAGGGATTTAAAGAGTGAGTTATTGTATCTTCCTATAAAAGTGTGTTAAAGCCATTGTTAAAGAATAGAAAAAAATATTCATAAATAGATAAACTAATTATCAGACAGGCATCCACGTTTATAAAATAAATACAAACAAGTAAAAATCTACAGCCATTCTGGAATATTCAAGCTCTGGTTTTACTACACAATTCACAATAAATAAAAGGAAATTATCTCATAGGTCTTTAGATACAGTCAAATATGGTACTAACTCGTTACTAAATAACATGATCTTACTGTATAATGCAATACCAACAGAAATGTCAAGCATACTAGAGCTGTCAAACTTTAAAAACATTACAAATAATATATTAATAATAATCAAAAAGTTTAAATATTGTTTCTACCGGTTGTATTTCATATCACTAATTAGACTTTTCTCATTTTATATTATGTGTTGTTAAGATTTTGTTCCAGCCTGTTGTGTTTAACACAACTGATAGGATTTGTTTTTTTCCCTCTCTCTTTCTATAGTGAATTGTGTGTGTATGTATACATTTGGATCCTTAATATAATAATGAATAGCTTAAGGAGCTTCTTTTAAACGGTTAACAACGTGCCTGAATCACCATTGTGAATTCAAACGAAACAAATTTAAATTTTAAGATTAAATTTAAATTTAAACTTCAATTCTGATATTTGCAAAATACACAAAGGTTTGCCTTCCCGACATAACTCAAACTTCTGTGGGACTATTACTTCCACCACCTTTGAAGTAATCGAGAAGATTCCGACATGTTAAAATTTAACATTATAATAGGAAACGTAATATTATATTAGAATCCGTGTAATTTCTCACTAAACGAACCAGTAAATGCTTAAGTTAAAACTTATAAGCCAACCAAAATTAATTGTTTTAATATTTTCTTCAAAGAAAGTACATCTAGAAAATATTACCTATAAAAAACATTACCATATTTTAAAGTTCAAACCATTATTGGTAACCATAAGAACAATAAAAATATATTTAAACTAAATATTACAAGCTAGAAAAAGAATCAAAAATCAAGGCCGTAGTCAGGGGGGGGGAGGGGTTCGGGGTTAAACACCCCCCTTCCCCCTTGAAATTGTATGAACAAAATATATATTTCTGTATTTATGGTTCAAACAACACCAAAATTAATGTACAAATACAGATTAGGGGGCTGTGTTACCATAAAAAGTACTTTAGAGAGCTTCTAGAGGTGTTTATTATTTATTTATTTTTTCTAGCCTTCGGCAGTTGTGTTATGTTGCCATAAAAAAAATTCAAATAACTACTAGAGGTGTTTAATATTTAGAATTGTTCCAAGTTTTCGGTGGTTAAGGGTTATGTTGACATAAAAACACACTTTAGACAACTTCTAGAGCTGTTTAGTATCTGTAATTTGTCCTAGCCTTCGGCAGTTAGGGGGTTATGTTATCACAAAAAATACACTTTCGAGAGCTTCTTGAGCCGTTTAGCATTTAAAATTTGTCCTAGCCTCGGCAGTTAGGGGGGCTATGTTGCCATAAAAAAATACTTCATATAGCTTCTAGAGGTGTTTAATATTTGGAATTTGTCCTAGTCTCTAGCAGTTAGGGGGCTGTGTTGCCATAAAAAAAAACACTTCAGATAGCTTTTAGAACTGTATTTTGTTTATAATTTATTCTAACCTCCATCAATTGGAGGTGGGCCCACCAAAAAACCCCTGAAATTATTGGCTGGCTATGGCCTTGTAAAAAGTGGCTAGCTATTATTATAAACAATATTCTGTCCTAATTCATATATTCATGAAGATGGCGGAGTGTTACGATTCATTTCCCTATGTTGTATCCCCTGACGTATGGGAATTGCGCTGATATACGTGCTCAACTGGATTCTTGTTGGTTCTCCATGTCTCCTCTACTGAACTTTGTGCACCACTATTTTATTCTTATTATATATTCCAAACATATTTATTTCCTGCTTGTACTCGAACTCCGATATGTCTTTACAATAGTCATCTACATTTGACTAGCACTAAATATACATCGGAAACTGGACATAGCGGCAATCTAGCGGCAGATTTAGAAACTACCTCGCCTACTACTTCAGAGGCACTAAATTTGAATTAACGTAAGACTTGGTCTTCGTACTTTACCATTGAGCTTTTCTCCTTAATAACTTTTACTTTTATTGTTATTACCTTTCTTTTGTTTTATCCTTCTACGTTGTTTTAATCCAAATATTAGTTGTTTCCTCTATTTCCAAGATTAGTGAAATTATTCCTCTTTATAACTTTTTTTTGTTTTGTTTTGGGTTACCGTGACAACGATTGTAAAGAAAAAGAACTCTAAAAAAAGGACGCGCTGGGTTTTTTGCTTGGATGAAAAAGAAAAAAAATGTGAGGGCAAATACAAGTTAATTTCATGGGATAAAGTTTTTGTTCTATCTACGAGCACTGGCTGGAATTGAAGACTGGACCTGGGTTTTTTTCCACATTAGAACAAGAGGAATTCACAAGAAAGATGAGCATTTTGGTTTTTCATTTTTATTCAAGAATGCGAGTGCTACAGCCATAATTAAGAAATGGTCTGCATTGATTTATTTTTGGCTCTAAACCTCAAGTAAGCAGAGAAACTAGTGAGATCTTTCTTTTTTTAATTAATAATTCAATTCAGGACTACTAATTTGTTGTTACCCCCAGCAAAAACTTGTTAAGACACTTACCTAAAGGCTCTTATGCCACAGCATTCACTGGTTAAAGTTGTATGTTATCTTAGTAGCAGATAGGTAGGACATTTTTTTATTCACAACTGCCACAATTAAAATATATACACACACACTGATTATTTAAGTCTTAGTTATTTTAAATTTCCCTCTGCTTATCATATGATTTTTTTTTCTCAATTTACAAAAAAACAAAAATAACAACCAACCAAAACAACAGAACCTTGGCTGGAATTTGTACAGTATTTAAGGAACAAGGGAATTAAAGAACAGATAAGAATATAATTCAATTCATTCCATTTATATTCAACCTATATTCTTACTTCACTTCTCAATATTTTGCTAATGTATAAACTTATATTTATTCTAACCTAAATTAAATCTGTCCTTTTCTGCCTTAACTTCACACTTGACTTAACTTATAAGTTTATATTATATGTATTTTAATGTGTTATGTATATATATGACATATTATTTTAACATGTTCTTAATTCTTTTGATATGATGGAAATATAGTGAAGTTCCCAAATTGTCAGTTCATTCTAATTTATGTTACTTAATCCGGTGTGTTTTATATATTATATACTAGTTGATCTTAGGACTTTTTACTAAACGTCAAATTTCAAAATCTTTTCCACATTGAATTCTAATATTACATATAAGCTTGCTACTTTTCATTATGTTTAAAAAAAGAAGTTTTATTTGACAAATTTCTTTTTAAACTTATGTTCAACCCTTCTGGTGAAATTGTTTGTTTTTGTGTTGTTTTCTTCCAAGGCCAGAATAATAGTGTTTTTGTTTGTATCACAGAACTTACTGGTGGTCCCCATTTAATTCACTAGTATTCAGTACTTCACGTCCAGATCCAGGGATTACTGTGGATACACTTCAAAGGGTAAGTTTTCTTGGTAGTTGTATCCTTCTCTATCGGACCACATAAAAATCACAAAAAAATTATCCTTCCTCTTTATATCACTGCGGATACCTTGAGAAGTTAGAGTCACAATTTTTTTATGTGTTCTACCAAATGAGCTACTAAATTTAATGATATGGATCCTCTGTTTTCTCTCTCCCNTATAGCGTTACATTATCATCTCTAAAAATTATAAAGAGACTGGCGCTCAAGCGGAAAAAACACAACAATTACTTTCAAAAATAAATCTACTAGTGAGAAATTACAAAGGCCTACACTGAACGATTTAAATTACATAATTAATCCAAGTGTGCAATACACTCAAACCCATCAAAGGTGTTTAAATTTTAAATAATAATTGAAATATATACAGTTTTATATTGCCATCCTAAAGTGATTAAGGCCAAGTCCAGTTAAGGACCTCTCATCGGATATAATAGTTCACTATGCTAGCTAATTATTCCAAGTCCAGAACAGGACTTCTCATGGCAGTGTCAAATATAATAGTCCATATCAGGGCCTCTCGTGGAAGTGTCGGATGTAATAGTCAACCATATTTGCTGAGTTCCCTAGTTATATAGGTCTAGTTGATGGGTAAAGAGGTGGGGGTTTTCATGCTAAAATTACAACGCCAAACGGCTAACACGTGCTAACAGCACTCTTTTGTTAGCAGTTGCCAAACTTGGCTCGACACTAAGTCACGTATACCGGGCATCTGAAGAGTCGGCAAATAAACTTGGATCGTTCCAAAAAACACGTACGCAGGACATCTGGTGAGTTGGATGTTGAATCTCAGTACGCCCATCCAGTCATGTACACTAGACATTTGGCTAGTTGCAGTTCAATATTGTGAGTGGCCCATTTGTAGCCCAACCGGGTCAATAAGTGCGCTTCTGGATTCTTTTATTGGAACATGTTGTTGCTGCATCATTCATAGCTTGTAAGGACTTCTATTCATTTTACAATTTGGTGCAAATATGTTGGTTATGGACTTGTGCTATGCCAGAAGCTACAATGTGTCAGTAGAGCACATATATTAGACGTGGTAAGTCTTGTAATCTTAGATATTGCAGGATGTCTATGAGTACCGGCATTATTCGGAGTGGGTAGTATTCAAGGAAACTAGCCAGTTTTTTTTTCTAGTGTTACTATTGCAGGATGTTTATATGTATTGGATTATTTGGGGCGGGTAGAACTAATGTAGCATTAGCTAGTATTGATAATGTTACAGTGCGTTGGTATATGTGGCGTTGGTAGCGGTATAAATTTGCAGCTCCAAATTGACGGTCACCGTTGAAACATTTAGAAAATTATATGTTAATTGATGTTATACATTTTAAACCTTAATTCTATTGGGTTAATTTCACTACAATTGATCTATTAGTAAGTGTCAGAGTAGAAAATAAGAGTTGTTGTTTAGCGCCGATCACTGAAAATGTGTTGGCCTACACAATCATTTCCAATTCTGCACCCCAGGTTAGATTAAGATTGGGTGGAGTCAGGCCACTCACCCTTAGACAACTGGAGACCTTGGTGGAGTCGCTGGAGTATGAACTTATCTCTGATCTTCGTTTCAGTCAACAGTTCTCATCGGGCAAGCTTACTGAGCCACCTCAACCTTATCTACAGTTCAACCCTTTCAATCACGACTAAACCTGAACTAAATTCTGACACTATGCCTAACCTCGTTGTACCTCCAAATGAGCCCCACTATGTGTATAATCAGCCCATAGTTTATCTGCCACAATCTCAAAATAGAGCAAATACTTTTTCTGGAAATGAAACTCAGTATGTACAGTAAAAATGTCACACATTGCCAGAAATGTGGGGGAGTAGGGCACTTAAGTCAAGTTTGTCCTTCACGCCCAAATCGTAGAGGCAATTTTCAAATTCAAAATCAGGCAAATGGCCATAGGTTCAACAACAAACAGTGCTGGAAGTGTGGGGAATATGGTCACACGAAATTTTCCTGTCCAAAAAACTAATTTCGGAGAAGTTACTGAATCGGGATCTTGTCCGTAATAAAAAACCTATTCAAGAAGCAAATTTTCAGAAAGTTCAAACCAATAGCATTCCTACTTCCGTTCCTATTATTCCTGTCAGATTAGGGAATAATTATTATCCTGCTCTCGTTGACACTGGTGCCAATTGCTCTATTATTTCCACCTTTTGTCTGGAGGAACTGGCTAAGTCCAAGTGTTTTGTCGAAAGACAAAAGTGTAATGTTCCTGTTGCTAATTTTGGTTCCAGTCCTGTTATGGTTAATGAATCAGTCCTAGTGAGTGTAAACATTCAGGGATTTTCTTGGAAATTTAAATTTTATGTTGCTCCCCTGTCTCAATATGCAATTTTATTAGGTTCTGACTTTGTGAATTTCTCTTGTATGATTATTTCTCTATGTGACAATGTTTACCATTTTAAATTTCACAATGTAAAATACCCTTTCTTGTCAATATTAGACAAAATATTTGTGGGTTTGGCTGATAGCCACAGCAATCAAAATCTACTTCTAAAACAGTTCAAAAAAGAATTCCCTACTGTTCTAACAGAAGATTTAGGTTCGACCAACTTAGTAAAATATGATATTATGGTTAATTGTGAAAAACCTGTGCGCTGTGCTCCCTATCAATGCAATCCTGTCAAATTAAAAGCCATGAGGGAAATCACTGATAAACTGTTAAGAGAAGATGTGATTTGTAACGTATCTTCCGAATATGCGTCACCATGTTTTCTTGTACCTAAAAAGGATAAAAGTTTTCGGTTAGTGGTGGATTATAGGAAAGTAAATCAACATATTGTTTTTGATTCATATCCTTTACCTAATATTGATAATGTGTTTCAACATCTTTGTGGAGCCAAATTCATGTCTATCATCGATCTTAATTCGGCATACTATCAATGTCCTCTTACTCAACGTTCTATTAAGTACACTGCATTTGCAACACCTTGGGCTACTTACTGTTTTAAGCGTATGCCATTCGGCTTAACAGTAGGGTCGTCCTGTCTCAGTAGACTTATGGACATTATTTTTGGGGACATTAAGTTCAAATATGTTTTCACATATCTAGATGATCTATTGATTTATTCTGAATCCTGGGAAGAACATCAGATTCACCTTAGAGAAATCTTTACTCGCTTGAAATCTGCTGGCCTCACTGTCAATCCTGACAAGACAACCTTGGGGCAGACTTCGATCAATTTTTTGGGACATGTGATCTCTAATGGTACTATTTCTATTGCCTCTGAAAGGACTCAGATCATCACAGACTTTCCTCAACCTAAAAATGTAAAAGAACTGTCTCGATTCCAAGGAATGATTGGTTTTTATTCTAAGTTTATCCCAAATTTTTCACATATATCAGGTCCACTCAATCACCTTAAAAAGAAAAATGTACCTTTTGTCTGGCAAGAACCTCAACAACAAGCTTTCAACAGTCTTAAAAAGGCCTTATCTACTCCTCCTGTACTTCATATGCCAAATTTTGATCTTCCCTTTGTACTGGCAACTGACAGTAGTGATATAGCTTTAGGAGCTGTACTTCAACAAAGAATCAATGGAGATCTTGTACCAGTTGCATTTGCTGGGAGAACATTGTCAGTGTTGGAAAGAAAATATTCCATCTACGAGCGTGAAGCATTAGCGGTAGTGTTTGGTATGGAAAAGTTTAGGTCTTATTTAGAACATAGACGTTTTGAACTTATTACAGATAACCAAGCCTTATCATGGCTTCTTAAACATCCTAAACAGCTAGGTCGAATTGGTCGCTGGGTATTGAGAATATCTTCATTTGCTTTTGACGTAACTCATGTAAGAGGATCAGAGAATGCTGTAGCTGATTGTTTGTCACGAATCTTCCAAGAACCAAATTCTGAAATTCCATCTGTAAATATTTTAGAATCTGTACCACAATCTTTCATTTCTATTCAAGAACATCAAAAATCAGACACACATATAATCAATCTGGTTAATCGCATTAAACAAGGAGAAATTATTCCTGGCTACAAAATTAAGAACAATCTCCTACTTTTCAAACCACCTAAATGTAACAAATTCAAAGTTGTAGTCCCAGAATTATTAATTCCTATGATAATAAAATATTTTCATTCCCTACCAATAAGTGGCCACCTTGGTATTCTCAAAACCACAAACAGAATTAAGAATGATTTCTATTGGAATGGACTCCCTGGAGATGTAAGAAAGCATGTCAGATCTTGTGAACCTTGCCAGCGTGCAAAACCGTACCCCAGCAAAACTGGATTTTTGTCTTCTCACACTCCTACCAGGCCATGGGAAAGAATTTTTATTGATTATGTGGGTCCATTAACTAGGTCTAAGAATGGGAATACTATGCTACTTGTGTTAGTAGATGGGTTTTCAAAATGGGTGGAAGTTTTTCCCATGAGGGAAGCGTCAGCTGTGAAAACTGTGGAAATTCTTAAGAACTTAGTTTTTTCTAGATTAGGATATCCTTGTGAAATTGTAACTGATAATGGGTCTCAATTTAGGTCAGTTGTTTTCAACAATATGTGTTTTGAAGCTGGTATTAAACATATTTTTCATGCACCCTATTATCCACAAAGTTCTCAAGCAGAAAGATTCAATAGAAACTTAAGGGCAGCACTAACCATTTATGCCGGACATCAACACAATCTATGGGATACTTGTATTCCGGCTCTCGTTTTGGCTTTTAATTCGGCTGTACATGAATCAGTAAATTGTACCCCTGCGAGTTTGTTTTTGGGTAGAGAATTACAACACCCATTAATGTTACAATGGTCTCTTACTGATGAACTTCTTGAAAGTCCCCCTAACCCAGACTCTAATGTTAAGTGGGCGGCAGCCTTAGAATCTTTACAAAAGGCTCACTCCGCCCTGGCGAAAAGATACGACCAAGGTAGGTCAGAGGTAAAGTATAAAGTTGGAGATAGAGTTCTGTTTAGACTGTACAACAAGAGCTCTAAAATAGACCATATTTCTGCAAAATTATCTTCAATCTTTTCTAAACCTTTAATTATTAGTAAATTTGTTACTCCTGTTTCTGTAAGTTTGGCTGACCCTGAAAACAACAGTTTTGTCAGGATAGCACATGTATCTCAGTTGAGGCCTTTTAATTCTTTGTAAAAATTAGAAAGAGAAAACCTTTTGTTTTGTTTTTTTGTAACCAAACTTGAATAATGTAACTGTCAAACAATTTGGAGTCCCAAGGACAACTTGGAGAAAACATAAAGTAATGCATACTTTATTAATAGTTGTCTGTTTATTAGAATGTCAACTTATGTTAAGTGGTATATAGGATGTTTTAAGATTTAAAATATGTTCTGGTTTTTATAGGAAGGTTACTAGTAACTAAGTCTTGTTTAATGAACATAATGTCTGTTAATTTTGGGTTGCTGCTTAATAATAAAAAAAATCAGGTCACAGGACAATATTTTTTATATAAAAAGGACTTTTGTATTAATATTTAGTAACTTTTCCTGTTTGAATGATTGTGGGTATGAATGTTATTGTTAGTTTAAGATTAGTTTTTTTTTGTGTAAAATTTACTTAATAAAAATATAAATACACAGAAACTTTACCAACTAAATTTAAATTGTTTTATTAGGAGCAATAATTTTCAAAATTTGTCTTGGACCTTCATTAAAAGCTCTTTATAAAAATTTTTTTGTCTCACGGATTTTTTTTATTTTTCAAAATTTGACAAGGAACATTGTTCCTTAATCTAGATAATAGTAATGTGAAAGGGTGTGTGTTTGAATGTATGAATGATTATCGATTTTTTTTTTATTATTTTTTCCCCTTTTTTATAATAATTTTTAAAAGGAAAATAGGTGGATAGTTTCTGCTGTTTTCTTTTGTATGTATCAGGATAGCCGGTTCCTCTGAATCATCCCAGATCGCCACACATCGATACCTGCATATCTCTTCGGACTACTTCTGGATGTCTCCACTTCGTCCACTCACCAACAGGCTATCTTCGGTCACAATCACCCAAGAGGATCCCTTGGTGTGACAAACCTCAACTTCTACAATACACTCTGGGAGGGACGCCTCTCAGTGTGGAACAAGTGATTGTACTGATTTTCATCTCTATGCATGGGCCCATGCAACTATGATCAAACTTTCATACCAGTTGATCTATGCTCCAGACAACACTACTAACAAACTGTGATGTTTTGTCTGGTATTTCTGAACTTTAAATTTTTATCATGTGTACAGACTTTTCTGATATTTACTTCAATTTAAACTATGAACACTAATAACAGTTCGAGTTTGTGTTCTGAAACATGCTATTATAATATGGTGCCTAAAAAGAGTTAAGAAAGACCCGTAAAAGTGTGCCATTATTGTAAAAAGTACTGCTCGCAAACTGTACGAGACTTACCAAACTTGTAAGGAATAACATTCTTTAGCCCTTAATATCGTCAGTGGCAATAATACTATTTCCTGGTGTGAAAAGAACTTACCCTTGCGGAGTGGTGCCCCAGTTTGAGGGAGGGAGTATATACTGTTGATTATAATCGGACCTAAGTTCTATCGACCTTGAAGTTCCTGATAGTGGTGAGTGGCGAGGCATAGCGAACAAACTTTAAATTAGGAGTAGTTCAGCAATATGGTGAGCTAAATAGGATTTAGGGGAACGGAAGTTTTAATAATCTTTTATAAACTATTATTTCAATATGTGTTAAGTAATTAAATCTCTTTGTACCTTTTATTAGATATGTAATTTTACCTTAATGTTATTTTTTATATCTTTTATTTAAAAAATGTTAAGTCTTCGATTATTTATAATTGGTCCTTTTTATCTTAAAAGTCTCTGATTGGCCTATTCATTATTCACTTTTCCTGTTAAGGAAAATTACGACTTTACCTCAGCCATTCTCTATTTGGATCTGAATAACGTGAGACATAATTTTTTATTTCTCTTTCTTATTTTTAATTTTATTCAAGAATCTTTTCTAAATTAACATGTAGTCTTTTTACTTTTTATTTCTTTCTGGTTTTTAAGGTTATGGGTTAAAGTTTCCGTATAGTTATGTTGTTTAATTAATTACCTTTTAGGTTTCAATTTATTATGCATTTTTTGTGGTATTCTAATGTAACTTAGAAAGTGTCCACCACGTGGCCTGGTTCTTTTTATATTATGGTTTTGTATCAATCGGCATCCTATAAACCATGTTGTTTAAAATTTAATAGAACAGGGGATTAAGTATAATGGTTGAAGACTATTTTCTTTGTATTAATTAGATAATTTTGATTTTTGATTTTCTCTGTTCTACAGGAGATATCCTTTATTAATACCTTAAACAAATTGGTAATGTAGTAAATGTAAATTTTCTCTTTTATTTTAAATTAATCTTTTATTATGTTTAATTACCTTTTTATTCTCTTAATCTTTTATTATGTTTTATTACTTTTTATTTGTTTAATAAATAATACAGTCCTTTTTATAACGGGTTTATGATTTAAAAATTAACATGTGGTAAACCACGTGTTTTAAATAGCTATCTTAACCTCCTTTTGTATTGATTAATTATCTATTTACTATGCTAGTTATCTACTTATGCTCTCTTTCAGTCTTGGCTATATATATAAACTTTCACTAAACTCAATAAGTGTAGCTGGTGACCTCTCAATGAGGCGATCAGTACAGTAGCGGTATAAATTTGCAGCTCCAAATTGACGTTCACCGTTGAAACACTTAGAAAATTATATGTTAATTGATGTTATACATTATAAACCTTAATTCTATTGGGTTAATTTCACTACAATTGATCAATTAATAAGTGTCAGAGTAGAAAATAAGAGTTGTTGTTTAGCTGGAAGCTCAAATCGATACCAAAACACTACGAGACATTAAATTTTATAATTTTTCTAGTAGGCCATGGGGGGAAGGAAAAGGAAATAAATGTATTCAAGCTGTCAATAGAAACAAATAAGTTAATAATTATTATTTACATTTGTTTTGTTATGACTCGTTCTCAATTACGAGAAAATACAATAACTAAATTAGGAAACCTGCTGATTTCAAAAGATTATTTTATTAATTATTTGTAAATTAAATTAAAATCGGCAGAGAATCTTTGTAGTATTCTACTAGAGAAACCCCATTCTCTTATGGGTTAAATTTCATATTGGGTTTTTGTCTAAATAATGATTATTTAATCCCACTTTTGTTATTGCTTATTTGGTAAGCTTTGTCTATAATAGACTAGATTGTGTGAATAAATAGAAAAAAATCAATCATCTATGAGAGTAATTTTTGGTTAGAAGTAATTGATTTGGACAGCCTAATAGAATACGACTCAAAAATACATTTTGGTAAGTTAAAAAAAGTCTATAATTTGATGACAAGGTTTGTTTTTTTATTATCGTGAACCCAAATCTGTTAGTGTGTGTTTGAGTGCTATAAACCATAAAATTTATCATAATTTGGCAGATAAAACAAAGAATCCCGACGTGTCTAAAAAATAGCCACGACAGTTTTTCACATTTATGATATTAAATAGTAATTTTATTTAATACTTTATTATGACACTCACAAGTATA
This sequence comes from Timema douglasi, assembly GCA_901482245.1. Classification (NCBI taxonomy): domain Eukaryota; kingdom Metazoa; phylum Arthropoda; class Insecta; order Phasmatodea; family Timematidae; genus Timema; species Timema douglasi. Next base: position 114,226 of record CABEEJ010001922.1, read on the forward strand.
CATAGACTCAAATAATACCTAGGCTACTGACATTTTAATATTTTGAATATTTTTTTACTAAATAACTCATAATATAGTAGTTATATTAAGCATATGGAAAGAAATTGTTCGTAAACATTAATAGATACAATACGGTATATCTCAAAACACACACACACACACAAAAAAAAAAAAAAAA
>CABEEJ010001922.1:114510-130280 GCA_901482245.1 Timema douglasi
AAAAAAAAAAAAAAAATACTTTTTGACTTAGAAAAAAAATAAAAAATGGTATGACATTTAAGAAAAAAAAATGGTGGAGCATGTTGTAATTCAATTTATTAGAATATTAAAGTACAACTACTGTGAAAGTATTGTGATTTACGGTACTTAATTCAATTATAACATCATTCGGTCTTAAACCGTCAAACGTCTGCCTTACAACTTTTGATGTTATAAAAGATTGTTTGGAGTGATAAACAGGACTAACCTTTTGGAAACCATTTAATAATTAATTTTTCCATTATTGTTTCGATAAGGCACGTTAATTATATCAACGACATTGATCAGTTTCACTTTCGAGTTTCAAAATTTCGCCACATGGGCACCTTTTTTTATTAACTCCCCTATAGTCTAAACACGGTGCCTCTTTTCTTTACTTTTCCCTATAGTTTCACATAACAGTATTATTGTATTCATTTAGATTTATTAAATTTATGTTTTAATTAGTACGTTGCTTAACTCATATTTTGCGACTAATCAACTCATCTATTTTTAAAAGCATTCTTCATTAGTTCTGCTTTTTAACTTTATAATATAATAAATACATAATTCATAATATATAATAATTATGAAGTAATTAAAAATAATACTTTATACAAAAATGTTAATGTAAAACTCACAGTCCTTGAGTGTACAAATTCTGTTCGGATTATGTATATACAACCTATAAATAAATACATAAAATATTGGTTAAACTATATTATTTTATTTCTTGGTGAATTTCATTTGGTTACGTTAAAGGCCAGTATTAACAAGTATTGGACCGTAAATGAGACAATATTTAGCAATGTGATATTTTCGCGTTTTAGTTTTGTATGTCTAGTAAATAACAGAGTAGTAATATTGTTTTATAAAATATATATACAAAATGTTGTTAATGTGTGTTGTGCTTTGTCAACACCTTTTTGTTGTGAGTTATTTTGAGTCAATATATTAAGGTGGAGAAAAGGGTAAATTGGTAAATTTCATTTAATTTCTCAACAAGTGGTGACCCCGACGTGATAGTGTGGTATGAAAAGGTAAGACCTTGTAAATGCTCACTATCATTAACAAAAGAAACATCGATCCATTAATAAAACAACGCAAACCATTACAAGGATTCTTTACAAGGTCATATAACGCATTAATCGCAAATTTGACAGCGGAGAAGCTCACTGAAAAGGGAGTGAGAAAAACAAGTACGAAACATTGGAAAGACTAAGTGTTCATTTGTTAAACATTGATGAAGAGGTAGCCAATGCATTACTAAAATCAGTTAGTGGATGTGAGGAAGATTATGAACAAGAATGTAGGACAGTAGAATAATATAGACAAATGAAGGATGAGGTTAGGATTAAAGTTGAAACACTTTTAAATAGGTTATTAATGCAAACATAATAATGCTGTGTCAATTTGTTCTTCCGCAACGAAGAAAAAATACAGCTACCTAAATTGCAATTAAATAAATTTGAGGGACAAGTGAATGATTGGTTAAGTTTCTGGAGCCAGCTTAAATGTACACATGAGGATAGAGAATTGGAGGCTGAAGATAAATTCCAGTATCTCAACCAGGCAAATACAGAGGGAACAAGTTCACGTGAGATAGTAGATAGTTTTCCTCCCAATGCTGGAAACTATTATAAAGTGATCGATAGTCTGAAAAATTGATTTGGCCGTGAGGAGCTATTGACAGAATGTTATGTCTGTGAACTTCTGCGACTGGTAATTAAAAATGCAACTGGTAGCCAAGGTAGGAGAGATACTTCACGTTTGTATGATAAACTGGAATCAGACTTAAGATCCTTGGAATCAATAGGGATAACATCAGACAGGTATGCGGCTATTATTTTCTATGGTTAACGTCTGTATTCCGGAAGAAATTCTTAGAGTGTGAATAAGAGTTCCGGTGGTCTGCCACAATGAATATGTTCAAGATAATGTGTATAGCACAAAACTGAAACTTTTGTTGGCATTTTTGAGAGCTGAAGTATAAGGCGTAGAAAGGATCTTATTTGCGAATAAATTGTTTAACCTGGCTGATGATAATGCAAGAAAAGAAGAAGAACAAAACATATGGATTCCTACCAACTGCGTGCGAGTGTTTTTCGGGGAAAACGAGACCCAAATATAACCTTTTTGTATATTTTGTTTCAAATCCCATGAGAGTAGGCAGTTTTGAAGAAGAAAAGATGTTGTTACCTTTGCTTCAGACCTGGGCACTGCTATTAAGATTGTCAAATAAATATAAGGTGTTTGATCTGTGGTAGAATACACTGGACTATTTTGTGTCCAGACATAAAGGTTAATAAAGGGAAATATGAAACAATCGAGGAGAATAAAGATGACATGGAAAAGGCTGTTTTATCTATTCATTGATGCACATGAGAATATTTACTTCAAACTCTACTGGTGAGACTTGAAACTAAAGACAATAAGTGTATTGTAAGAGCATCCATAAACTCCTGTTCTCAGCGTTCATACATTCTGTCGATTACAGCTGAAGAAATGGTATATAAAGCACTAAAGTAGGAAAAGACGGTACATGCCTTATTTGGAGCTATGACATTTAAGTAAAAGGAACACAAATACTATGATATTCATATGAAAAGTGTGACATATGATTACTTATGTAATATTTAAGTATTGGACCAACCTATTATTTGTCCCTACATTTTTAGAGTTAGATCAAATCCATGTCTGAGGGAACTAAAAAATAAGAAGATTCAACTCGCGTATGATGGAGATGGGAAATCGGCAATAGAATTACTCATTGGAACAGATGCGAGATTTTGCTAGAAAACTGTACACAGGAAGAATGTGTCAATTAACATCAGGATTTGTTGTAGGGCAAACACAACTTGGATGAATATTAATAGGAACGCTTCAGAGAAGATCAAATGGTAATACTCAAGTGACTATGATAACTACACCATTGACTCACCTCGATAAGCTTGCAGAGCTATGGAAGATGAACGTCCCTGGCATTTCAGATCCATGTGAGAGCAAATCAAAGAATCTGGATCACTTTAAGAAAACCGTTAAGGTAGTTTATGAAGGCTGACACGAAGTTTGTCTACCATAGTTGGACCATGGAGAGGAACTACCCGAAAACAAAGCTTTGGTGGTGAAGAGACTATATTCTACAACTTCACGACTCATCAAGAAGAATAAATTTGATGACTACGATGCCGTTTTACAGGGTTGGCTACAGGAGGGTATAATAGAAGAGATGCCCGAAGGATAGGTTGATCAAAGTGGGGTGCAATATTTACCTCATCGAGGGGTGATCAAAAATAACTCAACAACCTCTGCTAGGCCAGTGTTCAGTAACTTTTGTAAACCAAGAGGACTATCATCCTTGAATGACTGTTTGGCTAAGAGACCAAATTTATTGGAATTGATCCCCGACGTACTTCTCAAGTTCCGATAGAAAAGTATAGGAGTCATTTCTTAGATAAAAAAGAGCTATTCTACAGATTTAAATTGAGAAGACATCATAATTATTTACTTTTTCTGTAGTGGCAAGACTATTAACAGAAGAATAAATTAAAATTCCGTCATCGCAGAGTAGTATTTGGGGTGACAAGCAGCCCATTCATACAAGGAGAATAGAGTGATACCATTTAAAGAAGTACCAATCTCCGTTACAACACACAGCAATGAAGATTAAAAACTCATTTTATGTTGAAAATCGTGTCACATCTGTCAACAATAAAGAAAAGCTATAATATTTTATGTAAATTGCTACAAATCTCATGGCTGAATCGAAGTGTTGGTTGTGGGGTTGGGAATACACTAAGACTGTTAAACAAGAGATAAAGCTGGAGCCAACTACTGTGTTCGGTTGCTTGTTGGACATAGAAGAGGAGGTCCTATTTTGTGATGTGAATGGTATTGACAACATGCCTGGAGTGTTAACAAAAAGAACTATCTTATCAATTTCTCAGAAAGTTTTTGATACAGTAGGGTTATGTTGTTCAGTATGCTCTACATTATAACCTGCTTCAAGATCATTGTAAAGCCAAATTAAATGGTGACGTTCAAGGCCGTAGCCAACCAATAATTTCAGGGGGCGTTTGGTGGGCACATCCCCCAATTGCTGGAAGCCAGAAAAATTCTAAATGGTTAACAGTTCTAGACGCTCTCTGAAGTAGGTATTTTTCATGGTAAAATAAACCCCTAGTTGCCAAAGGCTTGGAAAATTTCTAAATATTAAACACCTTTTGAAGATCTATGAAGTGTTTTTTTTATGGTAAAGTAACCCTCAAAATAACAAAGGCTAGGAAAATTTATAAATATTTAACACCTCTAGAAGCTCTCTGAAGTTTTTTTTTATGGTGAAATAACCCCCAAAATATCGAAGGCTAGGAAAATTTATAAATATTTAACACCTCTAGAAGCTCTCTGAAGTGCTTTTCATGGTAACACAGACCCATAATTTGTATTTGTATCTTAATTTTGATATTGTTTGAACCATAAATAGAGCCATATATATTTTGTTCATAAAATTTCACGGTAGGTTCAAACCCCACCCCAGCTACGGCCTTGGGGACGTGGTGTCAAAATATATGTAAAAAAATCTTTTACTAATTGGATAGAATACTTGCATTTGGTGGCCCAAATGAAAATTCCTAGATATGTCACAATTCCTAACATGCAGTCGAGGAGTCTACACACATTTTGGGATGACTAAAAGTTGCATTTTTTTACATTGGTATTTTTTAGATTCAAAGGGATCTAGGTTACATATGTACAACTACTGCAAGCTAAATGTAGAGTTGCTTTATTGAAACATTTATCCATCTCAAGATTATAACTACTAGCTTGTTGTATTGGAGCACGCATAGCCGCATTTGTAAAGAAAGCGCTGTGCATATAAACAATAGCACGGTAAATCCGAGTCAATTGTGTTTTTACGTACTTTTATTTTCACAATAACTCTAGTTGTAATAATAACGAATGTAATAGTAATAATTAACACAAAAAGGTTAATTAGACCTATATGAAAATGTATTAATTATGAAAAAGTTCAAATTTATTCATTTGGATCTAGTTTTAGTGAGATAAGTGAAACCTCTTCTTTTTTCCCATCACTTCTTGAAAATCTGGCTGAAGGCTGGACGCTTTGACTCGAAAATCAGAATGCATATCATGTATATTTCTATACTTGTTTTTAAGTAGCACAGTGTTGAAAAAGATTGTCCACACGATTAAGTTGTACAAAAAGTCAGCAAATGTTTCAATGCTTTTTCAGCTAGTTGATTTTGATCATCTTGATAAACTGATAATCAGAATTCAATGATTGTTTCACTTGGATAAACAGATTTGAAACCACCATTGTTTGCTAAGTCAACAAGCTTGTCCTCCTCATCTTCACTAAGATTAGAAACATTCTCAAATTTGTAATCAAATGGGTTTCTTATCCAGGCAATATTGTTGAAATCGTTGGTTTAAACAGGAAAATATTCTCTCAATGTTGTTGCTAAGGTCTCCAGATGCTCGGAAATTTATTGTTTCACTTGTTCTGGTATTTTTTCTAGAGTAGATTCCAAAAATTCTTTCAGAGTCGAAAAGTGTGTAAAAGAGTCTTTCTCCACATGTTCCAACCACATTTGAAACTTCTTGATAATGGCATTGATCTTGTCATCAGCACGAAAAATGTCCATACAAGTTCCTTGTAAAATCATATTAAGAATATTAAGCTGTTCAAACCCATTGGCCAAATAGGCAACCATACATAGCCATGAAAATTCAGAGTGAATCTGTAAAATATGTGTCCAGAAGAAACATGCATATCTCATCTTTTAATTTTAAAAAATCTTTGAAGAACCTTTCCTCGAGACAACCAACAGACATAAGTGTGAAGAAGAAGTTGAACATGATCGCTCCCCATCTCCTCGCTTATTACCTCAAAAAGCCTGCATTGCAGGGGTCGCGTCTTTATGTTATTTATTACTTTAACTACGTCTACAAAAGTTTTTTTCCATTAATCCTGGAAAGCGTTTAGCCACCAAAGCCTTTCGATTAATTCAAAAATGGGCCCACTTAATGTGTGGAGCAACAGTCCTCACTCTTCCTTAAAGCCCTGTCTTGTAACCCGACATGGACGCAGTACCAAAGGTTTTTTTTAATACCAACACACATTCTCATTTGATACCATGTTTATTAAATACTGGTTAATTGCATTGGAAACGTCTTTTCCTTGGGTTTGCATCAATTCGCAAGAGATAAAAAAAATCTCCGAAAACCTGCTTTTCCCATATTAATCAAATAAAAACCAGCATAGTAACTTTTTTAAATACATATGTACTCTCATATAACTGAAGAGAGAACATGTTACTCATGCAAAGTTTGACAACTAAAGATAGTATTCTCTATATTTTAAGATAAATCAGAAATTATTCTTTGAATTGTGTTATTTGAAGGAGGTACTAAACTAACTAGCTTAGCTGCTGAGTCACCTATCATTCTCTTACAAATAGCAACTGCAGTTGGAAGAATAAGCCATTCAACCATTGTATGAGCCTTGTCAGATTTTCCAATAAGTTGAGCAAATTCATATGAAGATAAGGTGGCATTCTCATTCACATTGTGATTTTGAGATTTAATAGTATCTTGTGATATATTTCACTCTCCTAGCTTAATTTTAAGGAATTCTAAACACTTACTTTGGTATTCTTGATGTTTAGTTTCAATATGATGGCGCAATTTAGTTGGATTCATGCATTCGTTTGACCAAAGTTCCAAACAAATTATACACTATGGCTCTGGGTCAGCTTCAGGGTCTACAAATGTAAAGCCAAATGTAAATATTCACAGTTATAGTTTATTACGTTCGCAATACTCTTCGGTCGCTCATTTTTAAGGTTAGGTTTGGAGAAGTTAGGTTAATCACTTAAATTATTTGGAGTTTCTTCAACTTCACTTATTGTTTTTATAAGAGAACCACTTACAAGCCAACGGTCCATGATTAAAAACGTTTTCACGAAAATAATAAAACGTAACAAATCAACATGAATAACTTCTCAATGTCTGACAACCATTAGTGTAATATGAGGAGAGACGTGATGACTCGACTTGACTCGACTGGTTGGTCCAAGAACAGAACAGTGACCTTGGGATACGCAGTAAGCACTGCGCAGGTGTGTGAGAAGGAGGGGAAGCACCTTTGGGATGCACAGAAAGCACTGCGCAAGTGGCTGAGGAGGAAGGGGATGCTTTTTATTGATTAATATTAAGCCTACTGTTGTTTAATTATAATTTTTACTTTTTATTTTGTTAATTTTTTGCCGTTGTTGTGGGGCGCTGGGGGTCCGCGGACCACCTTTTAGGAACCACTATGCTATAATGTATCATTTTATCTTTTCCTGAATTTCATTTTGTTAAATTTAAACCCTGTATTAACAAGTAGCTGACAGTTAATGAGACAATATTGAGCAATGTGATGTTTTTTCGTTTTAGTTTTGTGTGTTTGGTCAATAACAGATTATTAATATGGTATTGTAAAAGATATAGACGGTACCGTACGGCTGTTGCCCGACTAAGAATATCTAAATTGACAGAAGCGCCAATTTAGGTCATCTTAGAAAGAGCTGATTTATTATTCGAGTACCGGGTCACTGTCGTGTAAGTATGAAGGATATAGACAAAATGTTGTTAACGCATGTCGTGTTTTGTGAACATTATTTGTTGTGAGATATTGTGAATCAATATATTAAGCTGGAGAAAAGGGATATTGATGAATTTATTGTAATTTCTCAACATCCTTATTCAGTTCCTTATTTAAATGTACATATACACAACAATGTTTTAAATCCGACTAGGTCTACTAGTAATTACCGTAAAATACGGAAAGAAAAACGAGATGTTGTGCAAATAAGTATAGCAACTTTTACAATCATTATTAAACAATTATACAAACTACGTACAAAATGAATCGATAGATGGAGAAATAGGCTATAAATTTAAAAAAACACTATTGTAGTTCTACTGTTGCTTCATTGACTGCAGGATTCGAGTCCATGAAAGATGAAAACTAGAAGCTAAAACAAAACAAAAATCAACCAAGAACCTTCAAGAACAAGTAACTGTAGAAAATTATAAGTTAATACAATAAAAATATATCAGGTATTTGAGTGTGCATTCCCTGCAAATCAGCAAAAAACCTTCAAAATGGGAAAATGTTATAAATTGGTCGTCCGATGATATTTCTAAGGCTGTCATGTTACGGTGCATGTATATAATACAAAGCTCTGGGTTTTGTGAGAGATGTATTAAAATATCCCCTTTCCAACGAAGTTATCATCAAACGGTGTCTTAAGCCGGAAACTGACTTGATCCGAGCTTTGTAATGTAATACATTACATTAAAAAGCTCGGCTCAAGTTCCTGATTGGGCGTGGTGAATGCTCACTTGGAATGCTCGTCCTGACAGTGCTCGGTTTTTTTCTCATTTATAGCTGAAATGTCGGACCTACAAGTCACGAGTGCAGCGTTTTTTGATTTTTTTGAAATGTTATCGATATTGAGGATCCCACAAAATAGTTTTCTTCTTATATTGTTCAATAAACGATAAAGTGTTTTCTTGGTTCCACTCCATTTTATTCTGACACTTTCTGCAAAATGGTTGTATTACAAAATACGTCTTTCCTCTGGTATTAACTTAGACGACTGGATCACTGTGCTCAGCGCGAACACCTGCAGAGGCACTGACTTGTAATGCAACCATCAAAGGGATCCATTGAAAAACCGATAGGAGAGTGGAGCACGTTTCTATTGAGCATCGAACATTTAGTGGCTCAGCTCGTTGCTCGCTACACTAAACTGACTAGCGTGTTACATTACAATGTTCTGTTACAAGTCAGTCACCACCTTTACATTATACTGTTCTGTTACAAGTCCGTCACCACCTTTAGACAATTTTCCTTTTCTACAGGATTTATTTGCCTGATTACCGACATTTTAAAAACAAAAGGAAGCCTGTTCACAAAATTTGAGAACGATGTCGTCCTTGGCTTTGATCGGCTGAAGGTTAACTGAGATCTTTGCTTTGATCAAAGGGAATAATTGATAAAAGAGACTCGTAACAATGTCCTAGTCATGGTAATAAGATGTTCAGTTTGAAAGTGGATGCAATATACATACTATAGCTTCGACAAGTAGTCGCAAAGGAACCGCTAATTGAAGCTGCTCAAGATGTTGAAAACCTTGGATTCAAAGTGAGAGCATTCGTCCACGATTTGGGACCTTCAAACAGAAAACTGAATACCGATTTAAGTATCTCGTGGGATAAGCCATCAATGAAAAATCCATCAAGTGAAGATGAATATATATATATATATATATATTGTTGTGCCCCACATTCTCTGAAGTTATTGCAGAATCACCTGCTTTATGAAGGATATAAACTTTAATGTAAAAAATGTGTTACAAAAGAAGCATTTATAAAATTAATTGAAATGCTAAGTGAAGGAGAAGACTAGAGTATCGCATAAACTATCTATGAAGCATATAATTGTAGCTAGGACGGAGACGCAGAAAGGAAGGAAAGCCAAATAACTGTTTTCACTGACTTTTGGAAAAGCAATATGTTACAACTACTTCAAGTTCAATCATGTAGGAGAAACTGTAAAGATTGTATAAATGGAGTTGACGTATTAAACTCTCTAATCCTAGTGTGCGGAGCGTAAAGTTTGAAGATTTCTTATGTAAACTATATAAATGATCAGGATGATGCACTGAACAAACTATACCAAAAAATCCTCACAATGAGTTTAATTAGAAAAAAAACTAAAAAAGGAAAAACAAATATCTGTTGAACTTCTCACTTTTCAAAGGGGATTTCTGGTGTCTATTAATAGCCTTAGTGGTCTATTTAAAGTTTTAAAATCTGGAAGTTACACTTATATTATGGTATATAGAATTAAACCACTACATTCTTGAGGATTACTTTTCTCAGATTTGAGGGCTAGGACGATTTTACGACCATCCTTTTTCCACCACTGTATCTTATTGAATTAAGTCTCTAAAATTGAGCTGCAATGCTGCTGAAGTGACTAACAGTGAAAACTGTTTATTTGAAATAGGAGTTCAGACACTGAGCGAAGCTATTCTGTCTGAGGCTACGCAAGATGCAATTCCTAAGACCTTGTCACATAAAAGGGATGAAGACTAACATAAGCGTCCACATAAGCCGGACAAACTGACAATGAATATGATGGTGAGCTCACATCCGCATCAAGATAACTCGACATATAAAACTAATGAAGAGATGACTGAGTTACTGAAAATGAGGACCGGCTACATCGCTTACAGAATAAAGAGGAAGTATCCAGGAAAAGCTAACATCTACGGAATACAAATCAGAAACACTTCTTCATAAATAAACTGACTGAAAACAATATCGAGGGGAGAATTTAGCAACAGTGTCATAAAAATGAAAAAAAAAAAAAAAAAAAATTAATAATAATAATAATAATAATCAGAAACTTTCGTGGAGGCTTTGTTATAGATGTTCCGAAGTTTTACACAAAATTTAAGGACAGAATATAAAGTATGTATCCTGAAATCAACGAATTAGTAGTTTTGTGTTTCGTAAACACCCGTACCTAAAATAATAATGGCGCTTTTACAATAATATTGATTTTATTTTCCTCAGCATTGTTAATACTGATTTATACAATTTAAATCCAATATTATAATCCTACACCGTTGGGTTTCCTATCTGGTAGAAAAAGAAGCGATTGCTTGTACATAATTAATTTAGTTAAACTTGATGAGGGTTGAGAAGGAGAATGCATCATGGAGCTATATAAGATTAATAAATAAGTTTATTGAAAAAACAATAATAATGTAGCATGTCAATCAGACAATACTGATCAGATAAATACTGTAGCGGATGTCAGGGAAGAGGATTGATATTATTATATTTATGAATAAAATAATTAAACGCATGACCTTTGCCATTGGATGATGTCGGATAAAGTTACGAAAGCTTGCCATGCTGCCTACAAGAAAATATAGTAAGGGACGTCCATATCACAAATTCTCATAAAAATACTAGCTGAACTTAAAGAACATAATTAAAACAGATATATTTAAATAAAATATGCTTTAGTATCTACTCACCTTTTCAAGATGTCCTTGGATTTATTTACCACGTGCGGGAAAAGAAAAATTATTCAATGATGGCTGCCACACGCTTTATCGTAACTACATCTAACCAACAAAGGAAGTGTATATCAAGATCAACACACTGACCTACTCCACGTCAGAAAAGACTGGCGGCAATCCAAGGAAACATGTTTCCCCCTCACCCTGCAAGCGTCGGTCACTGGTTCACTCCTCTTTCCCCCGCTTTCATCCGTATTTCTCCTTTCTATATTCCTGAGTTTATCACCCTTTTTGCTTTGTTCCGTTCGTATCAGATTTGGTACTATATATAGGGCTGCTCCCAGGTTCACATCATACCCAATTTACTGCAACCCAGCGTCGAAGGAGGAACTTCTGCACCGTCACGCATCGAAGAATACGACGACCATGTAGTTTGGGCCGTCGGATCCACCACCGCCATGGACAGGACGACGGACTTCGATCAATTATGTATCATGAAAAAATCAACGAGTCCTTATGACTTAGAATCTAGTTTTTGTTGTAAACAATAGACAATGTCTATTTGGACGTATTTAGTATTCTATATATATCCGGAGACGATTTTCATTTGTTTTGATAGTATGTCGAGTTGACAGTTAACCAATTTCAAGTCTTGTTGACTTCCAAATTTAAATGTTTATTTTATTGGTTAAATATTGTGTCCTCCAAAATGAAGGACAAGTCTCATTATTACTAGTTTCATATATTGTACATCAGTCCTAGAGATTATGTTGCTCTGTATATTTACTATACAGTCTTTACGTTACGAGCCTTTGGCTTGGAATGCAATAATATCTTAGTCAGAGACTTACTAATCTCCATAAGTTCCATTTATACATTTTGAGCTAATGTTTCTTAGGACGCCGTGAACGTCATGTACACCTGTTTAATTTTTGTATGGCTACAACTAGGCTGTCTGTCTTGCATTCCATATCTCAGTTGAGTTGATGGAAATCTTTATTTTGTGTTGGTCAAGTAGTCACGCTTCTCGTGCGGTATTAGCTTCGGTGAGCAAACCAGAGAACAGCACTAGAGTCATAGTGGGGTTCACGCAAATAATACCTTTTTTCTTTGCCTGGTTTTTGGGCTCCTATTGTGTTAGTGTTGCTCTTAGTGTAATTGCAATTAGATTTGTTTGTACTATTGAATGCTTTGGCAGTACCGTAAGGGAAAGAGACCAGCCATAGTACTATTTTGTTGACACCTGTTTATTAGCCATCAACCACTGTAGTCAAGGAACTTTTCTATTGTTTATCATTATACAAAATGTTTCAAAGAGATTATCTTACATTCCAGTCTAGCAAAACTGATTAAGATTTATATGTATATCTGGTTCTATATTTTGTTATTAACTACTTGATTATTTTCTTCTTTAGAAAAATTCCTCCAGTAACCCGGCTCCTGCACAGCCCTAGTAGCTACAGCAGGATAATCAAATTCACAAAGTCTATTGTCTGCATCAGACTTCTAACGTATAACCTTCAACATTATTGTAATCTTTACTTTGTTATTTCTGTTTTTAATAAATCTATTAATTGTTCAACTTAATTCTTTTCAATATAAATTGTATAGCCTGTACACAAAGTGCCTCAATAAGAAGTAGGATTACATATGATAGACAAAATTTCAAATTAAATACTTAACGATAACTATGTTCGGTCATCGAGTTAGAAAACATTAGGTAGGGTGACTAGGTATTAATACTATGTTAACAAGAAACCTACAGAGGTTATATAGAACTTGTGGTTAGTTTAATAACTCTAGAAATAAAGATATTCGCTCTTACTAAAACGAATACGTGTCTGTCGCAATACTACAACGGTAAAAAGGGGAGTTAAATTTCACAGAATATATTGAAAGAAAATATAGCTGGACTGATACCGGTCTAATACCAGAAAGGTCTAGTCATGAAAAATAGTGATATAATAGAAAATAGAAACATTGGATCAAACCCTATATTTTTAGAGTTACTAAGAATAACACTATTTAAGCTAGCAAGCTTGTATAAACCCTCATGGAGAACTACCAAAATAAACATCCTATAAGAGGAGCTTCCATTTAACAAACAATAGATGGCTAAAAATCACGCATCTATACAGATTTTTACTATGACCGGTCATTTCCTAATGAGTACTGCCAGAACAAGCAATAGTAAATTAATTCATCTACCTATAGCAAGAGCTTACAGAATCTAATAAAACTATCTTTGAATGATTAGATAAATATGGCGCCTGAAAGAAAGCATTATCCTCGTGGGCCACTACTTTAACTGCTCACACAGGTTGCGCACCATTAATAGTTACACAAAAAGGGTGCAATCAAGACTGCAAACAGTCGCTGACCTAACTAGGTCCTAGACGAAAGTGTTCGATGATCTGATTGTAGCCATAAAGAGATTCTATACATGATAATACCATTTAGGGTGACATGAAAATATAACGTTGTCTTAAGGACTTAGAAAAGTAAACCAAATCCATGGACTCAGTATACTCAATCACCTGGTCCTACACATATGTAGAGCATAGACCTCTCGTATTTAAACTATGCCTTATGGGCATAGGAAAATAATTGTTGAATTATCTTACCCAAGAAACTATGTCTGATGGGCATAGAAAAAATAACGTCATATTTAAACTATGCCTTATGGGCATAGGAAAATAATCGTCAAACTATCTGACCCAAAAAACTATGTCTGATGGACATAGAAAAATAACGCCAGACATTCTGACTAAGTAAACTATGTCTGATGGACATAGAAAATAACGTCAGACATGCTGACTAAGTAAACTATGTTCGAAGTAAATAGAAAATAATGTTAGCCATTCTGACTAAAGTAATCATGCCTGAGGGACATAAAAAAAATGTTATACATCATTACAATAAAGCTTGTGTCAGATGGACACAGAAAATAAAATACAAATTCTAATTCATCAATCTATGTTTGAGGTACATAGATAGTAACGTCAGATATTCTGACACAATACTCAATGTCTCATCAACATTGAAAATGAAACAAATTTATCTAATACACCAATCTATGTCTGAGGGACATAGAGTAACGTCAGACATTCTGACCTGATACCCATAGTCTCAGAAAAGGCTTACTCAATGATGTGGTGGTGAGAGACGCCTTACACATCGTGGCCACCAGTAGTCTTTGGTGCTGAAGTTTAGTGCATTAGTTCTTCCTCCGTCTATTTATTACAATGGAATACAATAATGTGAGGCCCAGGGAACTCATTCTATAGCTACAGAACAGGCTCAGAAAATGAACTACATCAGGAGATCCAAGAGTAGAAGGGGAGAAGAGTTGCGAAATAACTCCACCTGCTCACTAGCACTGTTTGAACGTGTGTTGAGCAGAGAAAAACATCTTTCTTTTCTTCAACGTGTGCCCTTCGAACAAGACGTGACAATGCTTCGATCCCGAGATGGAACACTGGAGCGGTTTTTCTCGACGCTTGGGCGTTTCCCGGCAACATCAATTTAGTGTGAGTCACTACTTGATACATCCTATTAGAATAGATCAGTACTTGTTATAATTGTCTTTATAGAATTTTAATTATCTTTATGGAATTCTTGATTGTAGATGTCGTATTATACAAACGACATGCTACAGTCCTATTTAACAATAAACAAACAAATATCACTATTGCGATAGCTGTTATCATATTATAATCTTTCATAAACATAACACTGAAATAATGCTTGTAGAACGATATTTGTTATATTTTCCATGACATTATGTATTCTGCTGATAAAGCTAAAATACAAACTTATAAATAAATAAATGCGTAGTTAATAAGTCATGAGTGTATTCCTAGATAACCTGTAATATACCAATGCTCGGCTCGAGTACTGCTAACGTGCCGGGTCGGCTGGTGGTGTACAGGCTACTTCATCACTGGAGTGGACCTGTACGTGAACCCTACAGTATAGTCTAGTAGCCATGGTCCATTGTGTGTGAAGAGAATATAAGGTATTGCTTAGTGTCCAGTGATATCTAGAATAGTTTAATATTATGGAGCACAATGGTAGTGCCAGATAAAGAAAAACATCTAATTTGCTGAGCATGTGATGTCACTGAGTACACAGGCCAGCGTATTACAACATAATGTTTTATGAAAGAGAAACTAAGTTGTTAAAAATCATGTCATATTTTAGAACTTAAATACTAAATAAATATTTAAAATCCCAGCACATGTCCAACTAATGTTATTACTCTACTTATATTAAAAATATGTATGTGTAGCTGTTTTGATATTTTAATATAAGTACTGTGTATTCTTGTATACTTGGTGACGTAAGCAATGAAATCTTTGAAAGTTTGTTGAGAGGCCATAAGAAATAATGGAGTGCCTTTCATGATATATATATATATATATATATATATTAAAAGACCACTTATATATATTAAAGTGGTCTTTTAATACAATGAATCGAATCGATTGAAATTGATCGATCGAATCAACTCTTCTCTGAGATATCGAACCGCCCGGTTGTTGATCGAGCTGCATTTTTGAAGGCAACCAAAAGAGCAAGTCGTAGTTTCGGCAGTTCGTGGATCAGCTCTCCGCGCGTTTTTCAACGCGAGGGGAGTTC